>JAADVR010000042.1:0-102354 GCA_023335855.1 Pythium scleroteichum | reverse complement strand
TGATTTTCCAATGGCTTCAAGTAATTCTTGCTTCAGCTGATCGCAGATGTAAAGCAGGTACCGCGTGTCTTCCTGTGCGTATTTGACCATGTTTCGATCAAGAGTCCGGATTCGTCAGTCTGCAAGCTGATACTGCTTGTCGGCTACTCACTTCCTCCATTTTCATTTACGTTTTAACGTTCAATTCAACACTACTACCCTACCGTTCAATTCCACCCGACCGAGCAATCTCACCCCTAGTGCAACACACGAACACTTTTATCCAATCATATCACTTCAATAACACCTTAAACAACCCTCACCGTGCATTCTATTGGATAAAACACTAAGCACGTAATTGACTTGCAATCAGCGAGCAAGCCAAGAACCGATGAAACCCGGAATTGTGGTTTTGGTTTCCCATTTGCCAATGGGAGATTCGCCGAGCAGCAAGCGTGCCAAGCTCGCGGGCGTCGTGCCCGAGGCGCTGGTGGCGCTGGTGGCGCGGCTGCGCGACAAGCAGCAGAGCCACGTGCTCAAGGTGCGTGCGCGCGCGCGCGGCGGCCGCGTGGCGAGAGCGCGACTAATGATGCCGTCAGTTCTACGAGCAGGGCAAGCTGGACGCCGACCAGACTGCGGCGCTCGTGGCGCAGGTACGGACCGGCCCTGTTGTCTCGGCATAAGATCGAAGAGGACTGACTCGAGATTGACGGCAGCTGGAGGCGCTGGACCTCGACCTGCTCGAGTCCATTTTCCAGGCCTCGACCTCGGGCGCCGCGGACGCGGCCGACAAGACAGCCAACATCGAGCCGCTCGAAGAGTTCGACCTGCTCGAGACGTGCGCCGAAGAAGACAAGAAGCGCTGGCTCTCACTGGGCCTCGAGACCATCGCCAAGGGCGAGGTCTGCGCGCTGGTCATGGGCGGCGGCCAGGGCACGCGCCTGGGCTTTGCAGGACCCAAGGGCCTCTACAACATCGGGCTTCCGTCTGAGAAGAGTCTCTTCCAGCTCTTCACGGAGCGCGTGCTCAAGCTCCAGCGACTCGCGGCGGCAGCGTTCCCAGCGGACGGCGAGGGGGCGAGCCCGGTGCTTCCGCTGTACGTGATGACGAGTCTCATGAACCACGCCGAGACCGTCGCGTACTTCAAGAAGCACGAGTTCTTCGGGTTGACCGAGGACCAGGTCTTCTTCTTCCCGCAGGGCACGCTGCCGTGCTTCACGACGGACGGCAAGCTGATGCTCGAGGACTCGCACACGCTCGCGACGGCGTCGGACGGCAACGGCGGCATCTACAAGGCGCTTGCGCAAAGTGGAGGACTGGCCAAGCTCAAGGAGAAAGGCGTCAAGTACGTGCACGTCTTCTCGGTGGACAACGCTCTGTGTAAGGTCGCCGACCCGGTCTTCATCGGCTACTGCATCGACAAGAACGCCGATTGCGCCAACAAGGTCGTGTGGAAGTCGCGTGCGAACGAAAGCGTCGGAGTCGTCGCGAAGAAAGACGGCAAATTCTGCATCATCGAGTACTCTGAGATGGACAAGGCGACGTCCGAGCTCACGGACCCGGCGACCGGGAACCTCGTGTACGGCGCTGCCAACATCTGCAACCACTTCTTCACGACGTACGTACCCCGTGTAGGATTGGTTTTGGCTGAACTGGTGCTCATTGGTTTTGGAGCCTCTAGAGAGTTTCTGAGTGAGGTGGTGCTTCCGAACCTCAGCCTCGAGTACCACGTGGCGCAGAAGAAGATCCCGATCGCCGACGAGAACGGCAAGACGTACACGCCGACGGTGAACTCGGGCATTAAGCTTGAGGCCTTCATCTTCGACACATTCCCACTTTCCTCACGCATGGCAGTGCTTTCCGTACCTCGCGAGACCGAGTTCGCACCTGTGAAGAATGCGCCAGGCAGTGCAGTCGACTCCCCGGACACCGCCAGGCTAATGATATTCGACGAGGCCAAGACATGGCTTGCCACGGCCGCGAAGTCCGTCCTGTCGAAAGAAGATTTGGAGCAGTTTCAGGCTGAGAAACTAGGCGCTGCGTCTACGGTCGAGATCTCTCCCCTGGTGTCGTACAACGGAGAAGGGTTGGAGAAGCAGGTCGTCGCACTTCACGAAGCCCGCACCCAGGAAACGATTCGTCTCGAGGTTGACCAAGACAGCACTTAGAGCCCATCACACTTGCAAGCACGATAGGTTGTGTTGGGAAGAGTTTTCGATCATTTTTGAAGGTGGTTGCCTGTATTGGACGATTAGCTGCATTGCTAGAGCTTAGCTTTCGCCGACAATCTACCATTCAATTACTCACGTCAGCTCAGCAATGGCCATCCTTCGTTTCAATAGCCCCCCACATCCAACCTTACTCTTGCAGGAGCTTGCCGAGTCGGATCTTGGAGATCTTGCTTTGCTCGGCCGCAGCGATCGGAAGTTCGACATCTGGTGAGTTGCCCACTCGGGATTCGAGAATATCCAGCATCTCCTCCGCCGACTTGCCCGTTGCGCAAACGATGTAGATGTAGCTGGTAAAGGAGACTCTAGTCAGTATTCTTCGAAGGTTGCGGCCACCAGGTCGTCAACTCACCCGAATTTGTCGAAGTACTGGTTGTTGAGCTCTTCCAGTCGGTCTAGAATCGCGTCATCCGCCGTCTGCGTGGTCTGCACCAATACAAAATCACCATGATATCTAGGTGCATGCATTACCGGCGCCCTGGCTGCACGAACCTTTTGCTCTTGCGCCTCCCATGCCTTGATCGGCTTCTTCGCGCGGCCAATCTACCACCACCACCACACATCCGTCAACCACCTCATCCACCCTCCTCACCACATCCACCAATCCGCCGACGCACTCGAGGATGAGCAGCAAAGGCCTCGAGCCAGTCCTCGCGCGAGAGCGTCGCGTCCGCCACGTCCGACGCGCGACAGAGCGCCTCGAAATCCTCGACCGGGAACGCCCGCAGCATGTGGCGCACCCACGCGTGCGAGCCACAGCAGTGGAGCAGCTGCTGGTACACGCTCGATCTCTCTATCGCGGCGCCGGGCGCCGCTGCCGCCGCGTTCAGCCTCGCCACGTCCGCCATCCTCTTGTCTCTCTCTTCTCCCTTTGTGAATGCGAATGAGCTCCTCGTTTGACATGCATCCCTGTTCAAACAGATAGCTACACTTCTCCTCCTAAACACGGATCAGCCTCTTTTAAAACCGTAACCATCCACGTTTCTTTTCTTGGGTGAAGACATTCACAAAACAAGGTGAGCTCTTTGCCCCCTCGTCCCATGAATGATGGTCCTGCTGCCTGGTCTGGAGCTGCTCGAGCAAGTTGCCTCCGCCGTCGCCGTCGACCGATGGCTCGTGCGCGCGAAGCCCCGCGGCCTGGCGCCGCCGCGCGCCATTCGCCACGTTCCTCTGCTTCGCGCATGGACTGCGCCCCGTCTCTCGCACGCGCCCACGTCGTGGAGCTGCTCGCGCCGCTGTTCGCCTGCGTGCCGCGCGGGGACTGTGGCGTCTGCGTGCTCGCGGCTGCGCTCTCGCGCACGCGCGACGACTGGCTGCAGCTCGAGTTCCCGACGCTCGCGCGCGCCGAGTCGGTCGTGTGCGTCAACCACGAGCGCGGCTGCCGCTGCGATTTTGTGCGCCTGCTGCGCAGCGTGCTCGTGCTGCAAGAGCGTCGCGTGCTCTTGGTCGCAACCAAGTACGTCGTGGCCGTGACGCAGCGCGACGGAAATGAGTCCGTGCGCACAGCGACGCTGCAGCTCTTTGTGACGCTCGACGAGCACGCGGACAGCGTTGGCTCGCTCGGCGACTTTGAGCTCGTGCTGAGCCACTTGCAGTCGGGCGTCAAGGCCATCAAGAACAAGCACCAAGACGACGCTCAGCAGCTGGAGCAGAGCGTCGAAAACGCCAGGCTCACGCGGTGCCATGTTGTTGGTTGCGAGCTGCATCCGTACGAGAGCAGCGATGGTGTGAAGCAGCGGTTCACGCTCGACGAGGTCTTCCACCGACTGACGACCCACGTCCAAGTCGAGCAGATGCCCATCCGAGACGACGAGACATACGCCGAGCGCATGAAGAAGCCTCGCCGCGACGTGCTGCTGACTGACATGCCGATCCCGGCGCTGCACACGTTCATCCGCATGCTTGACGCGCGAGGCTTGGCGGCGGTTAGCGGAGTGTGCTCCATGTTCCAGCACCTGGCGTACGAAGTCGTGCCCGGTCTCAAGCTGCTCTTGTACAGCCACCAACGGAGAGGACTGCGCTGGCTCTTGTACCGCGAAGGTTCTGGTCGGCGTGATCTGGTTGAGATCGCGCATCCGTTCGTGTTCCCCGCGCTGCCAACGGAATCGGACGCGAACCCGCAGGATGTGGACTCGGACAGCCAGGCGATCGATCTGATCGACGGACGACTCGTCAAGCAGGCGACAGTCTCGCCAGCAGCCGACTGCCGAGGAGGTCTCTTTTGCGACGAGCCCGGTCTTGGAAAGACCATCACGATGCTTGCGCTCATTCTACGAACCAAAGGACAGCGCTCGTACCCGCGCACGCTCAGGGAGGAACACCGCCCAACGCCACGAATCGGAATGTCGCTGCGATCGGCCGGCAACCGCGGCCGAGGGCTCAACACGCAGATGCTCAAGGCGAGTGCGACGTCGCTCATTGTCGTCCCGAACCCGCTGCTCGACCACTGGAGATTCCAGATCGCGACGCACGTGGCTCATGGAGCGCTCAAAGTATTCGTGGACGACGTCGAGTTCAAGCGTGACTTGCCGTCGCCCGAGGAGCTTGCCACGTACGACGTAGTCATCACGTCGTTTGGGCGACTCACGGACGAGTGGAAGTACCGTCGCCCCAAGTCGGCGCTCGAGGAACGACGGCCTGAACGGTTTATGTTTGAAGATGGGCCGGACCGATTCGTGGATGGGTTCGTCAACCGCGGCACGTCGCCGCTGCTGATGGTGCACTGGGTTCGGATCATCGTTGATGAAGGTCACAAACTCGGTGGAACGAATGAGACGTACCACATGCGGATGGCGCGGCTGTTCTACGCCGACTCGAGGTGGGTGATGACGGGAACACCGACGCCCAATACTCTGCAGTCGGCGGATCTACGGCACATGCACGGCTTGTTAGTCTTCCTGCGTGATCGCCCGTACGGCGAGGCTGATGGCAAAGCGTGGCTGAAGGCGATCGCGAGACCGTTCGAGCAGAACGAGCGAGCCGGGTACGTGCGACTATTGCATTTGCTGAATCGCATCATGATGCGGCACACGAAGGAGTCGGTCCACACGCTCATCCCCACGCCGATCCGACACGTCGTGCTGATCGACCCGACTCCAAAGGAGTACGCCATGTACAACGGCGTCGCCGCCGCTGTGCGTGCCAACCTGGTGATTACGAACAAGGATCCGCACACTCCCGGGAAGCTGCATCTCGACAGTTTGTTAAACCCGATCCATCGACGCTGGGCGAAACAAGTGACGGGGAATCTTCGACTGGCGACGTGCGGCGGTGGCCAAATCAAGGCGACGCTGACGAGAGAGAGCTTCGCGGAGACCGTCAATATGTTGAACGACAATGGCGTTGATCCGGACCGTGTGAACAAGGTCATCGAGTTCATGCGCAAGGCAGAGAGTATCGATGTGCTCAGCCTGTGCACACTCTGCGGCAGGCATCTCCAGCTCCTCATGCTTCTGCCTTGCGGACACATGGCGTGCGCCGACTGTGTCGAGTCTCGCGTGGAGGCTGTGGGTCCATCGTGTGGGATCTGTGACACTGGGTACGACTGGGAGTTTT
Organism: Pythium scleroteichum; assembly: GCA_023335855.1. NCBI lineage: Eukaryota > Oomycota > Peronosporomycetes > Pythiales > Pythiaceae > Pythium > Pythium scleroteichum. Next base: position 96,592 of record JAADVR010000042.1, on the reverse strand, counting down.
TCCAAATGCTCCAGCCCGGCTTTGAGTTCGGTAGCGTCGAAGAGACCTGGGAATACGACCAAGGTCCTGTACCAGGAGCCGGATACGCAAACGCAGTCACAGCTAACAGCACCGGAGCCCAAGGACAAACTCCCCAGGCACAGAGGCGACGAGCGAGAGCCAACGATGGGAGCACCATCCCTATCCGAGAACAGAACGGGAATCGCCATCGCATTGTTCCAATCGACTTAAGTCGCTTCGTGACCGTGAACGCGAGCAAGGCCTTCTACGTGGCGAGCCGCATCACTGAACTTCAGAAAGAATTCGCTCGCCACGAGCCTCGCGACGCATGGAGCAGCGCGCCGCCTCGTCCGAAAGTCGTCAAGGCGATCATTTTCTCCCAGTTCAAGGAGCACATCTGGCGCGTCAAGGTCGCGCTCGCGCAGCAAGGCATCGAGTGCGCGGACTTTATCACGGGCGTGTCGCCGGCCGTGCGCATGGCCGGTCTCCTCAAATTTCGCAACGACCCCACCAGCAACGTGCTCGTGCTAACGGACGTTGGGTCCCATGGTCTCGATCTGTCATTCGTGACCCACATTTTCCTGATGGACGAAATTTGGGACAAGTCGCTCGAGAAACAGGTCGTAGCGAGAGCCCATCGCATGGGCGCGCGCCATTCGGTTGTCGTGGAGCAGCTGCTGATGCGGTCCTCCGTGGAAGAGATCATGCACGACATGAACAAGCGAGAGCGGTACGGAGACGATACGGATGAGACGCCCAACGATGGCGGCGATGAGAGTGACGACGACGACACGTCGCACGGATCAGCGCCCCACCAGCCAGGCTCGAGAGCGATGAAAGGCTTCTTCGCTGGTGAAAGCAAGTTGAAGAGCAAGCGCCAGAAGCACCGGCCGAGCCAAGCGTCCAAGGGAGGTCAACATGAGCCGCACAGCAAGTCCTCCATGCAGCATCGCCAGCTGCAGCACCTGCTTCAGAGCCTTCGGCTGATCGAAGAAAGCACCGTCGCGGAGCTTGGCTTGGTCAAGTTCCAAGTGCTCGACAGCGACGGCCAGCTCGTCCACTCGGCGAGCCTTCGTCTCCCGAACCCAGGCAAGCCACCGACGTCCTTGTCAGCCACGTCCGCTGGGCCGCACACTATTGAAGCGCCGCCAACTGCCACGCAAACTCGACTCTCGCAGCCACATCCAGCGACGACAAACCCCGTGGCTAGCGCGGGTTCCAGTGGGCCTAGCACCGTCGCTCGTCCTTCAAACGGGAAGCAGAAAATGGCAGCAAGTCGACCTCGCGTGCAGTTCCAAGATGCGCCACAGCCCACCAAAGCCGCCGCCATCGTCGATCTGACCAGTGGCGGAGACAGCGCAAGCGATACGACTACCAAATATCAGTCGCGGTCGCGGTTTGGTGCGCAGTTGCACCGGGCCTCGTATTCGTACGCGGTGAGCAGCGCCGATGACGACGACTCGGACTACGACGCGAACGAACGCGCCAGCTCGACTCGAGTCAAGTCCAACGGCAAGGGCAAGCGGAAACGCGTGTGGCTCGCCGTGGAGGACGACTCGGACAACGAGTGAAGCCGTTTGGTTCGTTCAAACGCTGTGTATATGTGTAGAAATTGGTTTGCTTTCGCACTAATGATTATTTATCGCGGTCGTCGATTGGCAAAAGAAAGGCTGCGGCTTTCTCGAGCGATGTACGAGTGACGGCGCATGGGGAACAAAAAGAGAGCCCGGTCAACTAAACTCTCTACCCAGGAAAAGACGCTGAACAGGCTGAGGATCTCTTCACCAGACATCGAGATCGAAATCGTACAATAAAACCAGGCCAGCGACAGCGAGGCAGCACCAGCTACGACGTTGAGCTGGATGCTGCTGGAAAGCAGCCGTCGAACCACCATGACTTATTCTGATCTCTAGTCTTCGTCTGTGTCCTCATCGTCGAGAATCGCGATGCAAATGCGCTTCGGCTCCTTGGCGCGAGCGGCAGGAGTTCGCGCCGGACTGCGCTTCGTGCTGGATCGCTCGGTCTTGATACTCAGCCACTCATCGTCTGTCTCCGAGTCGTCCTCGCTGCTGTCTTCTTCGCTGCTGGCCCTGTAGAACGACGCCGAATAAGACGTCTGTGCGGCAGCTCGCCCATGACTGGCGCCGGCATCGTCCAGGTCGCTGTCGCTGTCAGCTGTCAGGTCAATGACTGGTGGAGGGGGCGGGCGCTTCCTTGTCTGCTTGACTTCTGGTTCTCGCCGCTCTGCCTTGATCTTGGCCTCCTCGGTCTTGATCTTGACCTTCTCGGTTTTGATCTTGGTCTTCTCTTTAGAGACCGCTTTCCGCTTCGCGTTCTTCTCTATCCGAGGCGCGACGACTTTTGGTTCCGGCTCTTCGTGACGCGCAGGTGGTGGATTTGTCGAGAGAGCAGGCGGATTACTCTCGGGCAACGCAAAACGGACAGCGGGGCGGCTCTGTTCCACCGTTCCGGCATCACTGGGCTGTGGTTCAACTGCTGTGGATGCTGTGGATGCTGCCGGGGCGCCGAAAGAATCGCTCGACGCTCCTGGAGTTTCACTTGCGCTTGGCTGGTCCGGCGTGGCAATGGACGGCTTCTTGCCAGGGTTGGTGAGCACAACATTCGCCTCGCTCAGCGTCGCACCGGCCTCGGTCCTCATTTCATACTTGAGAAACCCAAATTGAGCCACGTCCGACTCCTGGATGAGTCGAAGCCGTCGCAGAAGAGTGCGAATGAGAGATCCGTCATCCTCCGGTGTTGACCGCAACTGCGCACGGTCATCCGACACGTCGGCGGTCTCTTCGAGCGTGCCGCGCATCAGAATCTTCTCCACGATAACCGAGTGCTGCGCGCCCATGCGGTGGGCGCGCGCTACGATTTGCTTCTCAAGCGACTTGTCGAAGATCTGCTCCATCAGGAAGATGTGGGTCACGAACGACAGGTCGAGCCCGTGCGAGCCCGAGTCGGTCATCAGCAGCACGTTGCTCCGCGGGCTGTTGCAGAACCGGACGAGCGCATCCAAGCGCTGGGCCGCCGTCGGCGCCATGAAGTCCGCACCGGGGACGCCGTGCTGGGCGAGCGAGACCTTGACGCGGTAGATGTGCTCTCTGCTGCGCGAGTAAACGATCGTCTTGAGCACCTTGGGTCGGTGGGTCACCTGGTCCCAGTAGTAGCCGTGCTGCTCGCCCTTGGCTCGCGAGGTCGAACTCCTTCTGAAGCTCCGTAATGCGGTGCAAAACGTAGAATGTCTTGCTGGCGTCGACCGTCACGAACTGTGTGTGGTCGATCGCGACGTGCTTCCTTTTTTTCTTCGCTTTTGCCGGCTGGGAGTCGCTCTTCTCCGCTTCGCCGTGGTCGTAGTCCCAGTTGTCGTCGACGATCTTGACCTCGAACCCCGGTTGGATTTTTTGAAGGTCTTCCCAGTCGTAGCTTGAGCTGCAGACCTCGCACGACTGGCCGACACTAGCCACACGAGCTTCCAAGCAGTCGGCGCAGCTCATGTGGCCGCACGGGACCAGCATTAGCACTGGCAAATGCCGGCCGCACACCGTGCATTGACTCAGCACGTCGGTGCCGACGGCTCTGTTCATGAAGTTGGAAACGTCGGAAACTAGCTCCGGGGAGACGCTGCGCACAGCGAGCATCTTGATCGTCTCATGGAGACTCGCGCCCGTGAGCGTGACCGAGATGCTGCCCCCGCCGTACGTGGCGGAGCGCAGGTTCTGGATCGCGTTTCTCGCGAACTGGACGCTATCGCGATGCAGCAAGCTGTCCCTGTTCACGACTCCTGGCTGCACGTGGTTGTTGCTGTTGGCGACGAGGTTGGCGCGCACCGCCGCAGCGACACCGTTGTAGACGGCGTACTCCCGCAGTGTCGGGCTGACGAAAACGTTGCGGCGGATGGGAGTCGGAATCTCCTTGAGGATTGAGTCCTTTGTGTGGCGCATCATGATGCGCCGCAGCAAGTCGAGGAGGCGCAAGTAACCAGCGCGATCGCCCAGCTCGAAGGGTCTCGAAATGGCCTTCGTCCACGCCTTCGCGTCGGCCTCACCGTAGGGGCGGTGGCGAAGAAACACGAGCAGACCGTGCATGTGGCGTAGGTCTGCAGACCAGAGCGTGTGCGGCGTGGGAGTTCCCATCATGACCCACCTCTTGTTGGCGTGCAAGAGCTCGGCCATGAGTATGTGGTCTTGAGAGCGGCGACCGCCGAGCTTGTGGCCTTCGTCCACCACAATTCGGAGCCAATGCACCTTCAAGAGCGGCGAGGTTCCCCGGTTGATGAGTCCGTCGATGAATCGATCGGGCGCATCCTCGAACCCGTACCGGTTCGGCCGGTTCCGCTCGGATGCGGACTTTGGCTTGTGGAATTTCCACTGGTGCCCGAGCCGCTCGAATGTCGTGATCACGATATCTTGCGCGATCAGCCTCTCCGGTGACGGAAGATCGCGAATTTTAAAGTCGGCCTCGTCGAGAAACACCTTGAGCTCCCGTCGTTCCAGATACATCTTGACCTGGTACCGCCAGTGCTCAAGCAGGGGCGCTGGGACGATGATCAACGTTGAGGAACTCGGGAGTAGCTTGTCGACGTCGAGCTCGCGTCCCCTTTTGTGGTAGCGGAGCGAGATGGAGGTCTTCCGTGCTTCTGGAATCTCTAAAAGGAGGTCTCGGGGGTTAGTCCGAGCGCCCTTGGTCATCAGAATGAGCGAGAGCATGGTGATTGTCTTGCCGAGGCCGGGCTCGTCGCAAAAGAACCCACCTCGTACGTCCACTGGCGGGGTCACCGTGGAGCGCGGCACCACACGCCCATCCAAGAGGTCCAATACGGGATCGCCGAGGTCGTCATGTTCACCGAAAATTGACGGGAACACGTAGGGGTGGGCGACAGACTCGACCGCTTGGCGGCTCAAGGCCTCTCGCTGCAACAGCCACCGAAGCGACTGCCGCTGGTGGCTGTACAGGAGCAACTTGAGCCCGGCACGACTTCATAGGTCTCGCGGTGAAGAGTTTGGCATGCTGCGGTGAATGCGCAGAGATCCCGGGGGCGCAACATGCGTGCACAGATATGCAGCAACGGCCGAGGCAGGTCAGTCAGTCGCCTGGCCGCCTCCGGGATCTGGTGCCACTCTGTCGCCTTCTCGCGTTGTGCTGGGTGCTCTGTCTCGGTGAGTTGGCGGAAAATCTCTTCCAGCTTCACCCCAGAGCCTCGATTGACGCCCCTTTGCAACGGGTGGACCTCGCAGCCCACCACGTGGCATTCAGACTCTCTTGCCCTCGCCAACATCGCCTCGCGCTTGCTGCCGTCCCTACCTCCACAAGATAATAGACTCGCCTGCATGTGCTCGTGGACCAGGGCGTCGAAGGCTGACGTCTTGGTTGCTGGATCCGCCCGCTCATGCATCGCAACGTAGAGTCGAAGCGTCGCGACTCGGCACGCTTTCTCACCGTTAGCAGCCGACTCGGTACGTGTGACGACGTACTTGAACGTCGTGCGCAGCGTTCTGGCCGCGTACTATCCACAGAATGCACTGAGCATAGCTTCGAACCGACACTCGCATTGCTCGCTCTCGCTGTTCACACAGGCGACGCAAACTTTGAACAGCCGGCCAGGAAGACTGAGCTCTGGAAAGACCATCTCCATTTTCCCATCGGCGCCGTGCTGGAGCTCGACCGCGTAGACATCCTCGTCGTCCTCGTACGGGACGTTGGGATAGAGAGGCGCCAAGAGCTCGATCACTTGGGGACCGCCGCTGCGCAGAGACGAGACAGCCATCGACGCAGAGCGGTCGCTGCAAGTGGCGCAGCGCGCGCGGCCGTGGGGAGAGCGAGGTCGCGTCGTCCGCGTGGAAAACGATGACAACCAGGTGGAGATGGCGCCAAAGCAACAATAGCAAATGGAGTCTCACCTTGTATTGAAATTTAAGCTTGCGTTTCATCGTGTTTTGATTCAGAAAGAAAATGTAGCCATGTTGAAGAGCTCAGCTGCAGAATGAGTCTCAGCTCCAGATCGCGGCCGGTGCCGACATGTTGGCCTGGTTGGCCTCCTCGATGATCGAGAAGAAACTGTCCTTTGAGTCTTGAGCGAGTTTCTTACCCATGCGCAACTGTGAGTTGCGAAGGAACGAGAGGAATTTCCTCTCGGGTGTGGACAGGTCCGGATGCCACACGTCAACGATGAGCACGATGCGTGCGTGGTCGGCGTCGTCGTTCCAGGCTTCGTGCTCGAACGAGTCGTCGAAGATGTAGCACTTGCCTTCTTGGATGTGGATGGTCTCATCGCCCACGCGTAGTTGGCTCTTGCCCTCAGGCACGACGAGCGGCAAGTGGCAGCGCAGCTTCTTGTTGGTCGGTCCGTGGTGGCTCTTGATGTGTGTCGACGGTGCCAGCGCCGAGAAGAACGCGTGCTCGTAGTGTCCATCGATTGACTCGATGATGGAGACTGTCGTGGGACACAGCGCTCGGTTCGCCGTAAAATCCATGTTGTGCAGGTGCAGGTAGAACACGTTCCAGTCGCCGGCGTCGTGCCCGACACTACCGAGCCCGTCCTTGGCCTGGAAGGCATTAGTTCTATCAGAAAAGCACCAAGTCGTACCACAGAACCAGCCTCCCACGTACGTGCATGTCGCTCGCCCACGTCGGCGCGCGGTACGGCTGGAACCCCTTCTGTCCCTTGAGCGCCAGTAGCTCCTGCTTGATCACCGTAAACGACTTCTCCAGCGTATCGATCCACGGAAACTCATCGCAGCTCCACACAGCTCTGGATCTCAATGCTGGGATGACTTCCGGACAGCCCCGCTGCCACGGATCCATGGCCGGAAGCACCCGTTGCGGCTGGAGCTGCAGCCAGATCCACTTGCGTACGCGTGCAAACTGCGCCTCGTGGTCATCCGCGCCAAGCGCCTGGCGGATCCAGCGCCAGGCCATCTCTTCGCTGAAGCGCGAGAGCCCCCACGCGCGCACGAGCTCACGCAGCGCCGTCTCCACGCGTCGCTCGTCGGGTTCGGCCATTGCACGTCGCTTCCTAACACACGACCGAATCCATCGAACATTGGAACCAATCGTACTTTACCGGAGCCCCACCTCCCTTCTTGCGAGGTAAATCGTACTTTACAGTTGTCTTCCAGTACACCCTTGGTTTCCCCTTGCTGACGGCAATCGCCATTAGGGGAAAGCGGGCAAGATGCTGGTGACGTTCGTGATCGACACGTCGGCGTCGATGAACCAGGCGACGGCCAGCGGCATGACGCTGCTGGACTACGCCAAGTCGGCCGTCGAGCGCTTTGTCAAGCGCGTGCGCGACCCGAGCCGCCGCTTCCACCAGCAGCACTACTTCATGCTCGTCTCCTGTGGCGTCGACAACGCGGCGGCCAACGCCGGCGCCAAGCAGGCGGCCGCGCGCGCCAGGGGAAGCGTCGACCTGCCCAGCTGGAACGGCCGCGTGCGCGTGGGCTGGGACCAGGCCACCAACAAGGACGCCTTCCTCGCCGAGCTCAAGAACCTGCGCGCGACCGACCTGAGCGATCTCGGCGCCTCGATCAAGCAGGCCTTCGAGCTCATGAACCAGGTGCGGCTGCCGCTCAACTGGGACTCGTACGGACTCGGACGCACGCCGTGGAACACGAATGTCGCCGTCTGCGTGCTGCTCACGGACGCCACGACGCTCTCGACCGTCGACGGGCTCGTGCAGGACACGCTCACGATCCCTCCGTCGTCGCTCGTCGGCGCCGATCTCACAATGGAACCGTACCGATGGGACCAGCGGCTCTTCACGATCGCGCTTAAGCTCGGCGCTACAACGGGCGCCGTGCGGACCCAGCCGTCCGTGCCCACGGATCTGCTCGCGCTCAGCGAGGTTACGGGCGGCATGCTCTTCATGCCCACCTCGAAGCAAGGAGTCGAGCAGAGGTGAGTCTTTATAGACGTACGCCAGTCAATATGGACCAAAGCTGACTTGTTGGACCACATCAATAGTATTGACCAGGTCATCTCTAAACTCAAAGCTGGAGCGGTCGTCAAGTTCCGGTGCGAGGCTAACGACAGCGACGTCGAGTTCCCGGCTGTGCGAAACACGGTCATCCCGATCCCCAGTGGCAAAGAGTACTCGTGGCCGATTCCCGAGTCGTTTTGGCTTGACCGCAACACGGTGTCGCTGCCACCAAGAGAGGCCCATCCGACATTGGTCTTTCGGCGGACAGTTGAGGGGGCCATCGAGGCCGCGACAAATCACATGCTGCTTGACACACTTAAGTTCCCCGCCGACAGTTACGTTCTCGATAGTCAATTGTCCCCTGCCCCACCCCGCGGTCAGCGCTGGTTAGTGTATGTGCAGAACAGCCGAGGAGATGGAAGACTAGGTGAGTTGGCTGTTGGGCTGGGGAGAATGATGTTTGCGCCTTCGTACTAACGAAATTGTGATCCCAGGCGATCCGATCGGATTTTTGCGAGCGGGGTCGTCGACGACATCGTCCAGCAGTCCCATTCTCGTGCTGTTGCCGTACAACTTCCCCCTCTTGTTCAATTTACTCGTCGAGGCCGCACGAGTCTACCAAGCAAGTGGACAGAATATCAACGCACCGACTGGTGCATGGGTGTTCCAGGCAAAGGCGATGCCATCTTCATGGCGAGAGTCATTCTCAGCTTACATCGGAGCCGTGCCGATTTACTACTATCAGCCGCTCAAGAAGGCATTACGGAAGTACAACCTTCACGATTTAGTCCCGGACGTCCATGATTCTGGGAGAAGCTATCAGATTTCGACGTACCTGACCAGACTTCGCGACCAAGCCGGAACAGAGAACGAGAATAACAACAAGATCAACTCACGGGTGAATCGAATCGAACCATCATCCCTTGTTCGATCCACGGACATATCGATGAAGGACTCAGCCCCATCAACAGATAGTCTGTTGGACGCTGTGAGTAAAATGTCACTGCAAAGCATGATCCAGACCCACCAGCGATCAGCTCGTTCATTGTTTAGTAAACCGTCGAGACCAGCCGTGTCCGTGCAGGTTGCTCTCGCGGATACGCCTCTCCCACCTAAAAGCGATGGTGACTTGAAGCTTCGTCCAAGCCTGCGCGCTGTTGACGAAGACGACAAACATCAACAGCCGATTGATTCAATGAGCGACTACGAGTCCCGTCTCATCAAGAAAGAAGCCCTTCGGAATCCCCGGGGTGACCCGGATCCGGACGAGGATACTCCTGCAGGTCTTAGGCGACGTCAACTCTGCTTCAATCTCGGCAATCCGTACAAGAAGAGCACTTCGAAGGTAAGTTTGGGTCGCACTGGCTTGGTGACGCCTGTTTGTGAGATTGATGGCGTGATGGATCACAGCAGCAGGTCAGCAACGTCTACCAAGGTGAAGCCGCTGACGAAGCTGCAGCCCTTGGTGGTGGCTCACCAAAGAACAAACGCACGCGTAAACGCTCCTCTCAGCTGAAACGGGACAAAAAGCAGGCGAAAAGAAGTCATCGAGCACCAAGTTCACCGTCCTTTTCGTCTTCTCCCGGATCGCCTTCCCGTTCTCCGACTTCTGACACAAGCAGCTCCTCAGTTACTTCGTCGCCTATTCACAGCGAGAGCGGAGACTCGGTCATGTCTGATTCATCTATTGGATCTAACTACTCCGTCAAAGCAGAGACCGCACAATTACTGGGTGTCCCTCTCCGAGAAGGTGAGGCCGTCGAGGACGAGGAGGAGAAGAGCTTCGTGCGCGTCGTCTACGGAGTCCTAGCTGAAAACTGGGAAGCATGGAGCAATATTTTGCGTCTGATCAGAGCACGTTCGATCACCAAACAGGTTCGAATGGTCGAAGCACATAACTCGTGTGTTCGCATGTCTGACACCTGATTGCTGAGTAGGAGGAGGAGTTTATCATGAACGCGTTAGGGTCGATGAAAGGCGGTGACGTTGTCGTGCAGACCTATATTTCTCAAGCCATTCGGCATGCTGCACAATTTAAAAAGAGTGCCCTTATTCGGCAGTTGGAGGAGCTGCAAGTAGCCATCCGCTCTACCGACAAATACCAAAGCAAAGAAGTCAGTCCACAAGCATGAGGTAGCCAAATTTGCAAGGTACTCTGCTTCAGCTCGTGAGCAGTGTTCTGAATGTCGAAATATACCCAAAATTGGTCGATGGTGATAACCAAATCGCATCCTGAGGGGTCGCGTAACGTCGTTCGAACGAAGAGGCACCATCAATCCTATCTTGAACAAGAATTGCAGCGCCGGAGGAGCACAACAACTAGCTGTGGGTTTGCAGGATTGAGCAACAAACGTCTCCGGCTAGGGAAAATCTCAGGCTTCAGCGATGAGCAAGCGACCCGTCAAACCGGTACGTCAGAGCTATCTCTTTCAAGCAAGGTTATCTGACGGGAACTGGTCAGGTGAACTCAAGGTCTTCGGCCTCCAGCGCGTCGCTTGACTTTTTGAGAGGCGAGCTTGATCGATATAATCCAGATACCGGAGTATTTGAGCATCCGTCCAAGCCTCAAACTTCTGTAGCTTCCGTTCAGTCTACAGCGATCTCAGCGTCACCCGCGAAGCTTGTTGGTAACATCTATCTCAAAACATCAGCACAGGCATCATCTCAAACGAAGCCACAGATCAAGTCACCGCCTTCTCCAACCCGTCTCGACACTTCGCTTGCACCTTCTAGTCGCACAACTGGTAAGGCGGATGCACCCAGCGCAAAACTGCAGAAGCTGCACAGTTCAAGCGGAAGTGCAGGAACTACCGCCGCCGCTTGGTTGGAGGATGTGGTGCCTCGCGAGCTATTGAGCCACCCAGCAATCTCATCGACTGGTCACTCCCCCGACAGTGATATGGGCACTGCAGAATCTTTTCTGCCAGTGTGGTGCCTCATGGATGTTGATTTCTTGGCATCATCCGATTGCCTGAGAGAACTATTAAAGAAGGCACCACAAAAGGCGACAGCGTTGCCGTTGAACGAGCAGACTGGAGTTGCTGGCCATTGGTCGGGTTGCATGGTTACTGCTTACGACGACAAACTGGACAGATTTATTGTGTCTTGGTCCGCCGGAAAGCGAGTGGGATCTCCGATGGTTCACAGAGGACTTCTGTGTCTGGAGTTAGACCGTCGAGAAGACTTCGCTAGAAAGTTGCTGCAAGCCCTGAAGCGACGCAAGCAAGCAGAATCACTTCTGCGACAGGCACTCTATGTGGAGAGCATGCCTATCTCTACCGATGTTCAGCTTGAAGAGAACACGATTAGAAATATCCTGAATCTCGCGCTCTCATCAACGACTATACCTGCTGACGCAGGAACGTCCTCTTTGCTTGAAGAAGTGAACGGAGACTACATGCGAATCATGAACAGGATAATATTCGAAACGAATGAGGACGACATAACAGTCGAGTTTCCAAATTTCCAAGTCCCGGAGAAAGCTCTCGCGCGTCCGTCTCCTCAGTGCGGCGTTGTCCCGGTTGCCTTCTACGACTTCAATAAGAGGTTTGTCTCCATCGCAGATGACACGTTCATGAATCTCAGCTTCACCGTAAGCGCACTTCTGGATGTTCGGACGAGCTGTGTCGACGTGGAGACACAAAAGTTCTTGCTCGATCATCAACCGACAGAAATCAGTTTTGGCGAAGCCCGCCCAATTCCTCGCAGCATTACGCTTCAAGAATTTTCGTCATTGCACGCTCAGATGAACCATGCGGCGCTTCGTTTCATGCGTGACCACTGGACGAGGCTCGCAGCAAAGAGGATCCAGTTTCATTTAGGGATGGCAAACCGTGCAGAGTACAATTTCGGAGAATCAAATCGAATCCGGTACATGGCGACGCCTCTGCGGGGTATCTTACAACGTGTGAACTACATGGTTGAAGACTCGCTACGTTATCTGATCCGACAAAACTTCTTGGATTACACTCAGCTCATTGAAGACATGGCAGGCTACGAAGTCTCAGTGCATAGTCCGTGCGACATCCGAGTTCTGCCATTCAACGTGAAGGAGAGCTCCTCGAGTTTGGGCGATGGAATGGCGATCGCCGTGCACCAACCACTATTTCGGTTGGAGATGATTCTCTCCACCGAGAGACGCTCATTAAATCGACCTGCTGTGGACAAGAGGGATGCGGAAATTCGAGAATGGCATGCTGCACATGCTCAGGACAAGCAAGCCTTATGCCCCTTCGAACCGATTCCACTCGAGGAAGGATACCGCTTCGAGTACATCACTTCTGCTAAAGATTTCAAGGATACGGTAGTCTCGCAGTTCGACGCGTCCCTGAATCGGCTGAAGACACTGGAGCTCGTAGAACGCCTTGTGATGGACAGGATCTTCTGGCCAAACCAAGACTGTATCTCCTGTATCGAGAGCAATGTCGATTTCGTGGCATCACAAAAAGAGCGAGTGAGCGAGACGATGGAACGGGCTATTCTCCCACTTCAGCAGTATCACGCACAGTTTGACCAGTACATTCCGTTGTTGAATCTCAACGTGGAGGAGTACCTGAAAGGTATTATCAAAGTTCAACCAGAGGCTTCAAGTTCCCCTCGTACCAACGACGACGGTTCTGCGGGGGATACAGAGCTTCCTCCACTCAATCCTCCAGTCGAGTTGAACGAGTTGAGGCGTCTGTTAGTGTACCACCGCGATCAGGAGGCACAGATCTTGGAGGTTATACCCTCGCGTGCAGTCAACCTTGGCCTCTTCCTAGTTGATCTCACAAACATCCGTTTTACGCTAGCGAAGAAACACCGCGACTGCTTCACAAAATTACTGGAGGCTCAAACAGCGTACTGTTTTCAGGTGGCGACCCGGCTTATGGCGAAGTTTGATGAAATCAACCAGAACCTTGCCGCAACCCCGAAAGACATAGAAGGACTTACGGCGCTGCAAGAGTTCATCAACGGATTACCCGTGCTACTTCAGCCTCTGCAGGAGGAAATCGGACAGATGATGAAAGACAATGCATTGATCGACGAATTTCATCACTATGCAAGCGACGAGCATTTGCGACTGACCTGGAATATTCAAGGTTGGCCAACAAAAATTTTGGCTCAGAGCTCACGCTTCAAGTCTGTTTTGGAAGAACGGAAGGGTAAGTTCGCGAAGCAGATGGAATCCGAACAAGAGCGATTTGACAAGACGCTCGCGGGCCTACTTGAAGAAATCGAGAGTTTTTCGAGGTATGACAATCTGGCTTTTGTGGACGATGTCGCCCACCACGCGATGACAGTCCAGAAGAAGCTCGAGCAAGCTCAACAAGACGCGATTCTCTTCAACAGTCGTGAAAATCTTTTTGGCAAAGAGGTTACATCATATGACTCTCTTGCACTCGCCAAGAAGAACTTTGAGCCCTACAATATGCTCTGGGGAACATCCTACAACTGGATACAGTGCCGAAAGAATTGGATTCAAGGAAGTTTTATGGATATTGTAGCTGAGGATGTCGAAAAGTCCGTCGAAACGTACAGTACATCCATTCAGAAGGCATACAAGTTTTTCAGCAACAGTGGGAATGATGCGTGCACGAAGATCGCGGAGACTGTGAAAGAGCAGATCAACGTGTTCAAGCCGTTCGTTCCCCTTATTGTCGCGCTCCGAAATCCTGGGATGCGTCAACGGCACTGGGCCGATCTGAGCAAAAGCATTGGCTTTGAGCTGGAGATCGACGAGACCTTCACTCTGACGAATGTTTTCCAGCTCAATTTGCTCGACAGGATCGATGACATCGTCAAAATTGCTGAAGCAGCTGGCAAGGAGTATCAAGTTGAACAGGCGCTTACAAACATGAAAGGCGCGTGGGAAAAAATTGATTTGCAGATCATTTCCTACCGTGAAACTGGAACTTACGTTATCAAGGGTGTCGACGAGATCCAAGTTGTTTTGGATGAGCACGTTACGATGACTCAAGCAATGATGTTCTCATCGTTCAAAGGTCCATTTGAAGTAGAGATCACAGATTGGAACGCCACTTTGCAGCTCGTTTCCGAAGTTCTCGAAGAATGGCTCGCTGTTCAGAGAAATTGGCTCTACCTGCAACCGATCTTCGAATCACCCGACATCAACAAACAACTCCCGGCTGAAGGCAAGCGTTTTGCGTCGGTCGACAAAAACTGGCGCCAGACACTCGCATCTGCCAAATCGAAGCCCAAGGCAATTGAGTTTTGCAAGAATTCCAAACTTCTTGAGAAGTTTAAAGAGTCCAACATATTCCTCGAGCTCGTCCAAAAGGGGCTGAGTGATTACCTGGAAGTCAAACGGTCGTCGTTTGCCCGTTTCTATTTCTTGTCAAACGACGAACTTTTGTCAATTCTCTCCGAGTCGAAAGACGTCAAGCTTGTGCAACCTCACTTGAAGAAATGCTTTGAGGGTATAGTTGCGGTAACATTTGAAGAGGATTTGAACATCAGCGCAATGATCTCGGCCGAAGGAGAGACTGTCCAGTTTGTGACTCAGATCGATCCAAAAAGCAAGAATGTGGAACACTGGATGTCGGAAGTTGAGGGCATGATGAAAGTTTCAGTTCGAGACGCTATGGAAAGGGCGATTGTTGACTACACGTGCATTGATCGCTCTCTTTGGATTCAAAAATGGCCTGGTATGTGCGTTCTGAACGGTAGTCAAATGCACTGGACTAGAGAGATGGAGGAGGCTATGGACAATTTGGGCCGTGAAGGCGTCAGCAACATGATGACGAGGCAGTTGGGTCAGTTGGCTGATATGGTCAAGCTCGTGCGTGGCAACCTGGATCGAATGGCCCGCATCACATGTGGCGCGCTGACTGTCATCGACGTTCACGCGCGAGACGTGACCCGTAAACTCGTAGACAATAATGTGGAGTCAAAAGGTGACTTCTTGTGGAGCTCGCAGCTGAAGTACTACTGGGAAAGAGATTTGTGGGTGCAAGCTGTGACTTCGCGTCGTCCATACGGCTACGAGTATCTGGGCAACTCCTTTCGACTCGTCATCACCCCGCTAACAGATAAATGCTACCTTACCTTGATGGGTGCGTTGCAGATGATCCTTGGCGGTGCTCCAGCGGGACCTGCCGGAACAGGCAAGACGGAAACTACAAAAGATTTGGCCAAAGCGCTAGCGAAACAATGTGTCGTTTTCAACTGCTCAGACGGTCTCGATTACATCGCAATGGGCAAATTCTTCAAGGGTCTCGCATCATGTGGCGCCTGGGCGTGCTTCGACGAGTTCAACCGTATTGACATTGAAGTGCTGTCAGTCGTTGGGCAGCAAGTGATCACGCTCCAGCTCGGCATTCGACGCGGCGACACGAGGATTGTTTTTGAAGGCTCAGATATCAAGCTCAGTGACCAGTTCGGTGTCTTCATCACCATGAACCCAGGCTACGCAGGGCGTAGTGAACTGCCAGACTCGCTTGCCGCACTATTCCGTCCTGTGGCGATGATGGTTCCTGATTACGCTTTGATCGGTGAGATTATGTTCTTCGCCTACGGGTTCGCAGATGCCCGTGCGCTAGGCGCGAAGATGGTGACGACGTTTAAGCTGTGTTCGGAGCAACTATCTTCTCAGTTCCACTACGATTACGGCATGCGAGCGGTGAAAACGGTCATTACAGCCGCCGGTAACCTGAAACGAGATGACCCAGACATGGACGAAGACGTGCTTCTGTTGCGAGCTTTACAAGACGTCAACCTACCTAAATTCCTAGCTCACGACATTCCACTCTTCAATGGCATTATCAGCGATTTGTTTCCAGGCAAACAGCGCCCAAATCTTGACTATGGTGCTCTGATCAGTGTTATCAAACTCAGGACCCACAAGCAAGGGCTGCAGCCTGTGCCGTACTTTCTCACCAAGTGTATACAGTTGTACGAGACAATCGTTGTCCGCCACGGTCTCATGGTCGTCGGTGCAACTGGCGGTGGCAAGTCCTGTAATATCTCGGTGCTAGCAGATGCGTTGACTGAGCTCAAGCATCGTGGAGAGGTCGGTTTTGCGTACGAGAGAGTTGTTCAGTACCAGCTGAACCCAAAGTCGATCACGATGGGTCAGCTCTACGGTGAGTTCGATCCAAACACTCACGAATGGCAAGATGGCGTTCTGTCGACCCTTTACCGAACAGCCTCGAGCTGCACCAAGCCCGACCGCAAGTGGATCATTTTTGACGGTCCCGTGGATGCTATCTGGATTGAGAACATGAACACAGTGCTAGATGACAACAAGAAACTCTGCCTCAACAGTGGAGAGATGCTTCAGATGTCCAATCAGATGACTATGATGTTTGAAGTTGAAGATCTTTCGGTTGCGTCACCAGCAACGGTCAGCCGGACGGGCATGGTATACATGGAGCCGAGCACCCTTGGTCTCGGGCCGTTAGTGGATTCGTGGCTTGAGAAGCTGCCGAAATCACTTGTCCCGTTCGGCCATCTCTTCTTGAAACTATTCGATGTGTATCTTTACTCATCCGTCGCCTTTATGCGATCCTTCATGACGGAACTCGTGCCGACTATGGACAACAACCTGGCGCAAAGTCTGATGAGCATTCTCGATTGTTATCTGGATCCATATCGCGACAAACCTGAAGGCATGGAGGTTCTCCAACCGTCTGCTCAGTTTAAGAGCGATGTCGAGCCTCTGTTTATCTTTGCTCTTGTATGGTCAGTCGGTGCAACAACGAATGACGCAGGCCGAGCCACGTTCGATAGTTACTTGCGTGGAGAGATGGCGGCCAATAACAGTCGCCCACCGATGCCGCCACAAGGTCTCGTGTACGACTACTGCTACTCGATGAAAGATCACAAATGGACGCTGTGGATGGACACCATCAGCGCATACAAAGTGCCGCCCAACACCTCGTTCGCCGACATCGTTGTGCCAACTGCAGACTCTGTACGGAACACGTTTCTCCTGGACTATTTGATGCAGGCAAACAAACACGTCCTCATGGTTGGTGGGACGGGAACGGGCAAGACTGTCAACATTACGAAGTATTTATTATCTCTTCCTGCAGATTCGGTGATTCCCGTACCGATTTCTTTCTCAGCTCAGACATCTGCAAACCAAACACAAGATCTTCTGGACGCGAAAATGGAGAAGCGGCGCAAAGGTGTCTATGGCCCTCCTGCAGGAAAGAAATACATGATCTATGTCGACGATCTCAATATGCCCAAGCGCGAGAAGTACTACGCCCAGCCTCCTCTCGAGTTAATCCGACAGTGGTTTGATCAAGGCGGATGGTATGACCGCAAGCTACTTGTGTTTCGCACTATTATCGATATCCAGTTTGTTGCCTCAATGGGACCGCCTGGAGGAGGCCGCAACCCTATCACTCCTCGCTTAGTGCGCCACTTCAACGTGATTGGTTACGCTGAACTGGGCGACGACAGTAAAAAGGTTATCTTCTCCACTATTCTCAGCAATTTCCTTTCAGGTTTCCCAAGCGAAGTCGGTCGCATGTGTGGCAGCATGGTAAATGCGTCAATCAAAGTATACAGCACAATCTGCCGGGAGCTATTGCCAACTCCGGCCAAATCACACTATACGTTCAACTTGCGCGACCTCGCTAAAGTATTTCAGGGTGTGCTTATGGGAGACAGCAGAAAAATCCCCGACCCTGACGGGTTGATCCGCCTGTGGGTACATGAGTGTAAGCGTGTGTTTGAAGACCGAATGATCTCGCAGCAAGACCACGATTGGTTCTTACAGCTCATGCGACGCACAATCGCCGAATTCTTTGGAACAGATTACAACAAAATCGTGAAAAGCGAGTATCTCATCTATGGTGACTATCTCGTACCTGGCGCGGATCCACGCGTATACGAAGAAGTCGTCGAAGTCGACAAAGTGCTGGGGATCATCGAAGAGTACCTACTTGACTATAATGCTGAAAGCAAGACACCAATGTCGCTGGTTCTGTTCATGGATGCCGTAGAACACGTTTCTCGTATCTCGCGTATTATTCGTCAACCCATGGGCAATGCTCTGTTGCTTGGCGTGGGTGGAAGTGGTCGCCAGAGTCTCACGAAGCTGGCAACGTACATGGCTGGCTACAAGTGTTTCCAAGTCGAAATCGTCAAGGGCTACGGCATGGCTGAATGGCGTGACGATGTTAAGAAATGCCTCGTGCTCGCTGGTGTTAAGGATACACCAGTCGTTTTCCTATTCTCAGATGTCCAGGTCGTGAACGAGACGATGCTGGAAGATCTTAACGGCGTCCTCAACTCGGGCAGCGTACCGAATCTCTACGGCCCCGAGGACATGGACCAAATCATGACGACGTGCCGAATTGACTGCCAGAAGAAGCAGATCCCACCAACGAAGACTAACATTTTCCAGCAGTTTATCAACCGCGTTCGGCGGAACATCCATTTGGTGATCTGTATGAGCCCAATAGGTGCGCTCTTCCGCGACCGTCTCAGAATGTTTCCATCACTCGTCAACTGCTCCACGATCGACTGGTTCAGCGAATGGCCAGCTGAGGCTCTCAACTCGGTTGCGACCGCAATTTTGAGTGACGGCAATCTTAATCTCGGTAATGCCCTCCCAGCTTTAGTTGAGTCGTTCAAGGTAATCCACCAAAGTGTTGAACATGCGTCCAAGGATTTTTACAATACTCTACGACGATACTTCTACGTGACACCCTCGAGTTACTTGGAACTTCTTTCGACGTTCAAGTCTGTGTTGGTGTCTAAACGTGACGAGGTTAACACAATGAAAAGTCGGCTTCAGAATGGCGTTGACAAGCTCTCGGAGACCAAGGCCATTGTTGCGACCATGCAAACTGAGCTCGTCGAGCTGCAGCCAGTGCTAGCAGCGACACAAGTTGAAGTCGAACAGATGATGGTACAGATTGCCAAAGACAGCGCTGAAGCCGATGAGACCAAGGCAACCGTTCAAAAAGAGGAGGCAGCCGCCAGCGTCAAGGCATCAGCGACAAAGGAGATCGCCGACTCAGCGCAGCGGGATTTAGACGCAGCGTTACCAGCGCTGGATGCTGCTCTTGAATGTCTAAATCGCCTTAAAAAGTCGGATATCGATGAGGTCAAGGCGCTCAAGACGCCGCCGTCCGGTGTAAAGCTCACAATGGAGGTGGTATGTATCCTCTTTGGTCAGAAGCCTGTTCAAAAGGCAGATCCCGACCGACCGGGCAAGAAGGTCAACGACTATTGGGAAGTGGCCCAGAAAGTAGTGCTGTCAAATGCAAACAAATTTATGGAGAGTCTGCTGACATTCGACAAGGATAACATCCCGGACGCGATCATTGCCAAGGTCGCCCCGTATATGGAGGACCCTAACTACACACCAGAGATCATCGAGAAGTCGTCAAAAGCGTGCACAGCGATCTGTATGTGGTCCCGGGCGATGTACACATACCACTTCGTTGCCAAAGCCGTCGAACCGAAGAAGCAAGCACTCGCGGAAGCACAGACTGAGTTGGACGCGACCCTTGCAGTTCTCAAGGGTGCTCAAGACAACCTTCAGCAAGTTAGCGACCGTCTTGCCGAGCTCGAGCGGTCGTATAAAGGAGCTGTCGCAAAGAAAGAAGAGCTAGCAGCCAAGGTCATCCAATGTCAAGTGCAGCTGCAGAACGCTGAGAAGCTGATCGGTGGTCTTGGCGGCGAGGAGACACGATGGAAAGAGACAGTCGCACAGCTGCAAGAGGACTATGCCAATTTGACCGGCGACGTACTTGTCTCGGCTGGCACCATCTCGTACCTTGGCGCTTTCACCGCCGAGTTCCGAGGCAAACTCGTGACTGAATGGCACGAGGCTTTGATCAAGTTCAAAGTTCCCCACTCATTCGGCTGCGATATTATCCAGACACTTCAGGATCCTGTCAAGCTGCGAGCATGGCAGATCGCCGGACTACCAACTGATACTGTGTCAACACAAAACGGTATTATCATGTCACGTGCGCGTCGCTGGCCCCTGCTGATCGACCCGCAAGGCCAAGCAAATCGCTTCATCAAGAATCTTGGCAGAGACAAAAACTTGTGCGACAACGGAATGGATGTTGTCAAGCAATCGGACCGCAACTTCTTGAGGAATCTGGAGAACGGAATTCGCTTCGGCAAGTGGGTTCTGTTGGAAAACGTTGGCGAGGAGTTGGACGCCGCGCTCGAGCCCGTATTGTTACAGCAGAAGTTTAAGCAAAGCGGCCAGGACATGATCCGCTTGGGAGAGAACATAATCCCGTACAACGACTCTTTCCGGTTTTATATGACTACCAAACTCGCTAATCCACACTACGCCCCCGAAGTGTGCGTCAAAGTGAGCCTACTGAACTTTACCATCACAATGAAGGGTTTGGAAGAGCAGCTGCTGGGTGTCGTCGTGCTCAAGGAAATGCCTGACCTAGCTGCGAAGAAGAATGAGCTCGTGGTATCGAACGCTGACGGGAAGCGACAGTTGTACGAGATCGAAAACCAGATCTTGTATCTATTATCGCACTCAGAGGGTAACATTCTCGACGATACGAACCTTATCGAGACCCTGGCGAATGCCAAGCAAACTTCAGCCGTCGTCATGGCCAAGATGACAGAAGCTGAAGAAACGGAGAAGGAGATTGACGCACGAAGCGAAGGATACCGACCGGTTGCATTCCGCGCCGCGCTGCTGTTCTTTTGCATCGCCGACCTCTCTCTCGTTGGCCCTATGTACCAGTATTCGCTTACGTGGTTTACGGGTTTGTTCGTACGCGGTATCCAGGCTGCAAAGCCAGCGTCGGATCTGGACCAGAGACTGAAGAACCTGAACGACTACTTCACATACTTGGTCTACAAGAATATCTGTCGATCGCTGTTTGAGAAGCACAAGCTACTCTTCTCTTTCCTGCTGACGATCAAGATCATGCAGGGTAACGACGAAGTCGATCCAGGCGAGTGGCGTTTCTTGATCTCGGGTATGGCTAGTGGCGGGTCGATACAAGCAGACAACCCAGCGCCAAGCTGGCTTGAGTCGTATGCCTGGAGTGAAGTCTGTGCACTATCGACGTTTCCCGCCTTTTCGCTCCTCGTCAGCGAGTTTGAGACCCACGTACACGCATTTCACGAAATTTTCGATTCGACTGAGCCCGAGAACCAGCCCATTCCCGGTGTCCTCGATAAAACGCTGGACGCCTTCCAGCGACTCTGCATCCTACGTGTTCTTCGTCCGGACAAGATGATGCCTGGAATTCAAAACCTGGTGAGCCAGAAACTTGGCCGCGAGTTCATCGAGCCCCCACCGTTTGATCTGAAGAACACGTTCGAGGATTCAAGTCCGACGACGCCGTTGATTTTCGTGCTATCGCAGGGCTCTGATCCAGCAAAAGACCTCCACACGTTTGCTGTTAGCGTCGGCATGGACAGCAAACTCAAGTCAATAGCATTGGGACAAGGTCAGGGCGTGATCGCCGCTCGTATGATTGAGAATGGGACCGCAAAGGGCGAGTGGGTGCTGCTTCAAAACTGCCACCTTGCGCTCAGTTGGATGACTGAGCTCGAGCGGAGCTGCGAAGAATTGGACATTAGCAAACTCCATCCAGAGTTCCGACTGTGGCTTACCAGCATGCCGACACCGCAATTCCCAGCGTCGGTACTCCAGGGCGGCGTCAAAATGACGAAAGAGGCGCCAAAGGGACTACGGGCAAACCTCAAGAACACTTACTACAAGCTCAATGACCAACGTCTGGGCGTGACCAAAAAACCACAAGTGTTCCGCAAGCTGCTATTCGGATTGTGCTTTTATCATGCGATCGTGTGCGAGCGTAAGCGTTTTGGTGCATTGGGCTGGAACATTCCGTACCAGTTCAACGAGACGGACCTCGACATTTCGATGGCGCAGCTCGAAATGTTCCTGGACACGTACGACCAGATTCCGTTCGACGTCTTGCAAGTCATGACGTCAACGATTAACTACGGTGGGCGCATCACGGACGACAAGGACATGCGCACGTCGGACGTGATTTTGACGACGTTCTTCAAGGACGCGATCTTGCAGGAAGGATACAAGTTCTCGAAAAGCGGTCTCTACTATTCATTCACGGGCGACACGGACCGCCCGTACCAGAGTTACGTCGAGTACATTAACTCACTGCCGATCAATCCCGAACCTGAGGTGTTTGGTATGCACAAGAATGCCAACATCACCTGCGCGCAGTCTGAGACGTACGAGGCCTTTGACATCATCCTCTCGCTGCAGCCGCGTATTAGCGCTGGCGCAGGCAAGTCGCGAGAGGACATCATTGCAGACACGGCAAAGGCGATCGAATCCAAACTGCCCGGTACTTTTGATCTTGAACAGGTCCAAGCCAAGTACCCTGTCTCGTACGCTGAGTCGATGAACACTGTGCTAGCACAGGAGGTCGAGCGGTTCAACAAGCTGCTCGTGGTCATGAGCTCGACGCTCAAGCTCGTCCAAAAGGGCCTCAAGGGGCTCGTGGTCATGTCGGCCGAGCTCGAGGCCATGGGCAACGCACTCTACGACCAAAAAGTGCCAGCCGTGTGGGAGAGCAAGGCGTACCCCTCGCTCAAGCCGCTCTCCCCCTGGGTCAAGGACCTGCTCGAACGCCTCGAGTTCATCGCCAAATGGATCGAGCACGGCATCCCAGCCGTGTTCTGGATCTCGGGATTTTTCTTCCCGCAGGGCTTCATGACGGGCACGATCCAGAACCACGCGCGCAAGTACAAGCTGCCTATCGACTCGCTCTCATTCCAATTTCTCATGCTCCCGCAGGAGGTACAGGAGCTCACCACGCGGCCCGAGGACGGGTGCTACACGTACGGTCTCTTCCTGGAGGGCGCACGCTGGAACAAAGAGACCCAGGCGCTCGACGACCCGCTGCCTCGTGAGCTCTTCGCCAAGATGCCCGTAATCCACCTGCTTCCTCGGCCCCAGCGGGAGCCTCCCCGTGAAGGCATTTACCGGTGCCCCGTGTACAAGATCCTCACGCGCACGGGCACGCTCTCGACCACGGGCCACTCGACCAACTTCGTCATGTGGATCGAGATCCCGGCGCGCAAGAAGACGATCTGGCGCAACTCGCTCGTCTCGGAGACCAACGCGCAGATCCTCTTCTGCGACCAGGAGTACTGGATCAAGGCTGGCGTTGCCTGCTTCTGCGCGCTGCGCTATTAGAAAAGGTAAGCCAGCGCGGGTGGTTGGAAAGGCTGTCCAACTTCAACACCGGCGTCGGATCGTTGTCGTCCAACTTCAAGGACGGGTGTCGGATCGCCAAGTTCAACTGTGTTCGCCTTTTGTCGGATCGCGTTCTCTCCCATCTGGTTGAAGAGCGCCCCTGTCGCGCGACATCGGAAAATGTACCACCATTTCATTGAGCGTTGGCGTTGGAGCCAACACTGATGTCTATCCAGGACAAGAGGTGCCGGGCCATTCGGCTTCTTCACGAGGTGATCTTTCTCTTCGCTGCGAGCGGTGTTTGGTTCTACACTACGACTTTACTACTTTTTTGTGGTCAGGCTCGTTTGTTTCTTGTCTTTTCTTTCGTGTTGCAATACGCTAGTGTACAGAAGAGCCGTGGTGGGCTCAGAGAATGAATGAGAAGACCTGCATCCAGGGCCAGGCCTGGTCGAGCTGGTCCAGGCGTGTGCCGACCTCGCGGATGAGCAGCAGCAGCGCGTTGAGGATGTGGTCGAGCGCTTCAAAGATCGTCGGCAGCGTTGACGCGTTCGTGAGCATCTGCTGCGGCGTCACGGCGATGGCCGCGAGGCTCAGCAGCAGCAGCACGGCGAGCACGAAGCCCGGCGGCTCGGTCACGGAGGCCAACCAGACGTAGAAGAACGACGCGGCCGTGCGCCACGTGTGGCGTCGACGCTCGGACGGCGGTCGTCGTGCGGCCAGCTCGTCCGCTGTGGTCGCGTAACATTTCTCAGGGCTCTCGAGCCCCTGGACCTCGACGGGGAACTGCGCCGAGATGAGCTTCTTGAGCAGCAGGTTGACGTGGAGGTCGTCCTCGGTGGTCGTGGTCGACTTCTGGCGGCACAGCGGACACATGTGGACAGCGGCCGCGGCGAGGTGGTCGTCGGACGCCGGCGGTGCGTCGTGCTGCCAGGCCTGGAGCAGACACCCGCGGTCAAAGTTGTGGCTGCAACAAAACATCGCGAAGCAACCAGATCACCGTCAGTTCCGCACGGGAGCAACGAAACCATTCCGAAGCAGAACAGCTATACGCACCCGCAGGGAAGTGTGACGGGGAAGCAAAGCATGTCGAAGCAGATCGGACACCGCAGCTCGTCGCGGGTGACTCCGGACGGCTTCAACGTCGCTGCGTCTGTCCACGGATCGCCGTCGCTGAGTAGCCTCCTGCGTGGCGAGAGCGAGGTTGCGCGGCGATCGCGCGGGAGCGAGCGACAGGTTCGCATGGATGACAGTGAGCCAGCGTGGAGGGCCATACTGACGCACTGAAGAAGAGAACGCGGTCGGATCGTCAACCTGACGCGGCACGAATGCAGCTCGAAATATCTCGGCGGCGCGGCCGTTTCTGCGAAATAGACGTTGCAACCGACGCGAGCGAGGGCGCGAGACGCTGGCGCTTGCGGTGCACGCGCTCACGGGGCGGCGGGGGCGGCGTCGGGAAGCCGAGCTTCAAGGGGAAGTGGCAGTGGATGGGCGTGCTCTTCGTTTCTCTCTCGACCGGATGATTGCAAAAGTTCAGTCGTTGTTATCATGTTGAACTTAACGGAAAAGCGCTTTTTAACATTCTCAACCCTGATTCTGAGTTGGAGACGCGTTGTATTGGAGCGCTCGACAGTACGAAACCAGATGGTGCTGCGTTCATCGTTTGACGCGATCTGATTGGGCCGAGGCAGAGAGAACAGGTGCGCTTTTAGTCTCTCTCTCTGTCACCGTCCGCCCAAGACTCGATACAAATCCACAGAACAAAACTTCCTCCTTGGAGCTGTTTCTACCAGTGAAAGACCCAATAACCTCCGCTAACCTCCTTCAACCTCCTCTAACCTCCCGATCTGTTGTGAGCAAGAACCATCATTCCGCGCGGCCCACGAAACCGTTCTCTTTGCGAACGCACTTCAACCCTCCCTTCCGTTTTCTTTTTCTTTCTCCCCTTCGGCTACTGTGTTTTTCTCACGAGCCTAAAAACCTCCCCCGGACGTCCAGCGTCCACAACGGTCCGGGATCCAGCAGACGTCAGATCCCAACCCTCCACGTACCCCGCACACGTCCGGTGTACCCCCCTGTCGCTCGACTAAGAAGAAGAAGGCACCTTCCACCATGCACGTGCCGTCGCTGCTCTCTATGCTGGCGCTCGCCGCCGCGGCCGCCGAGGCCAAGACGCTGCTGCAGTACGAGCAGGAGTTCTCGGCGTGGATGGCCGAGCACGGACGCTCGTTCGCCAACGACGCGCTCGAGTACGCGCGCCGCCTCGAGACGTACATCTCGAACGACCGCTTCATTGCGCGCCACAACGCCGAGAACCAGTACAGCTTCACGCTCGCGCACAACCAGTTCTCGCACTTGACCTTTGACGAGTTCAAGCGCGAGTTCTCGGGTCTGCGCCTCTCCAAGGCGTACCTCGCCGAGCGCCGCGCGCAGAAACCCAACGGCCGCTTCAAGAGCATGGACGCGCCCGAGGCGCTCGACTGGGTCGCCAAGGGCGGCGTCACGCCCGTCAAGAACCAGGGTATGTGCGGCTCGTGCTGGGCGTTCTCGGCCACGGGCGCCATCGAAGGCGCGGCGTATGTGGCCAGCGGCAAGCTCGTCTCGGTCTCGGAGCAGCAGCTCGTGGACTGCGACGACAACGGCGACATGGGCTGCAACGGCGGCCTCATGGACCACGCGTTCCAGTGGATCGAGCAGAACAAGGGTATCTGCGCCGAGAGCGACTACGAGTACAAGGCCAAGCAGGGCGTCTGCAAAAAGTGCTCGCCCGTGGTCCAGGTCACGGGCTACCAGGACGTGGACCCGAACGACGAGCAGCAGCTCAAGGCCGCCGTCTCGCAGCAGCCCGTCTCTGTCGCCATCGAGGCCGACCAGAAGGAGTTCCAGTTCTACAAGTCGGGCGTCTTTGACAAGAAGTGCGGCACGCAGCTCGACCACGGCGTGCTGGCCGTGGGCTACGGCGAGGAGAACGGCGTCAAGTTCTGGAAGGTCAAGAACTCGTGGGGCGACAAGTGGGGCGAGAACGGGTACATCCGCATGTCGCGCGAGGCCGGCAGTGCCCACGGCCAGTGCGGCATCGCCATGGTGCCGAGCTACCCGTTCGCCGCCGTCATCCACAAGAACGAGAGCCGCGCCGCCGAGCCCATCGTCAAGATGACGACGCCGCTCGTCGCCTCGGTCGGCTCGTCGGCCAAGATCACGCAGTGCGGCGACAAGACCAAGTCGCTCGTGGTCTTCGAGGACCTCGAGATCACGCCGTCGGCGCCCAAGCGCGGCAAGCCCATCTCGTTCTTCGGCAACGGCGAGATCAAGAAGAACTTCGAGGCGGCCTCGTTCAAGCTCGACGTGCGGCTGGCGGGCGAGCGCGTCTACGGCCACAAGGGCAAGATCTGCGGCGACACGCACGTGCCGCTGCCGCTCGGCCTCGGCCACATTGACGTCCACGGCTTCAAGTGCCCTGTCGCGACGGGCAAGTTCGAGGACCTCAAGGTGGACGTGAACTTGCCCAAGATCGCGCCCGCGGGCAACTACGAGATCCAGTTCACGGCCGGCGACGACGCCGCGCCGGACGACCTCTTCTGCGTGCACGTGGACCTGGACCTCAAGAACAGCAAGAGTGAGGCCGAGCCCGAGCCGGCGCGCGTCTACGAGCCACTCACGGCCGTCATGTAAGCCGTGGAGGCCTGTGGGCGTGACGTGTCTGTGCCAGGTCTCGTGCCTGTTGTCTTATCGCTTACGAACTGCTTTACTTTTTTTTTTGAGTCGCGCTCGCACCGCTAAAGAAAATACACAACTATGGCTAGTAGTATTAAGACGTGGACTCGGCTTAAGCGCTACAGCTTGCGGCGCTTGGAGGTGCGCTCGACGACCGCGGCGGCCGAGATGACGTCGGCGTGGCGTCCCTTCCAGGTCATGAAATCCTTCGAGTCGTGGACGCCCGCGTGGAAGAGCTTCTTCTCTTCCTCGGTGAGCCGGCGCGTGAACTCGGTCGTGTCTTCGTTC
Source organism: Pythium scleroteichum (assembly GCA_023335855.1). Taxonomy (NCBI): domain Eukaryota; phylum Oomycota; class Peronosporomycetes; order Pythiales; family Pythiaceae; genus Pythium; species Pythium scleroteichum. The sequence continues at coordinate 69,524 of JAADVR010000042.1, read as the reverse complement.
ATCGAGTTCATCGAGTTGTTGAGGATCTCGCGGAAGCGGTCGCCGCCGAACGCGAGGCGCATGATCTCGTCGATCTCCTTGGCCTCGGGCTCTTCCACGAGCGGCACGACGTGCTTGGCGACCTCGTAGAAGTAGGGCGAGAACTCGCGTAGGTTCACGGACGCCGGCCCGGCTTTCATGATGCGGCGGAAGCGCTGCGTGAGGTACTGCGGCACCTCGAGCGCCACGTCGCCGCGCAGCGCGAGCGGCTCGGCGAGCCACATGGGCAGCTCCACGGCGGCGCCGCTCTTGAGGTCGTCGCCCTGGCAGCTCGGGTCCAGGAACGCGCAGTCGAGCGCGTCGGTATGGAACGTGCACTTGACGCGCTCGTCGCCCGCGAGGATGTCGTTCAGGTCGAAGAAGTTGCCGCCGGCTGTGGTCATGGTCGCGAGGAGCTCACTTGGAGACAGCTCCCGGAGATGGCGCGAAGTATGCTTCAACGCGAGTAAACATTTGAAGGAACAGAGGTGTCACTAATGTGGAAGGGATAAACTAAGCTAGCCTAATTATGAAGCCAGGTTCAACAATGGATCTGGTGGGAATGAAGACAATGGACGTGTTGGACGATCGGAGGATTCTGCGGGTACGGCCCCACCGCGACGAGATCAAGAAAACGAAGTTGGAACTCTTTTCGTCTTTTTCGTTCTGGTGGATCCACTGGGTTGGATCTCCCTAGGTCTGCGTCACTTCAACCGTGATCGTCCACTCGCGACTTCTGGACGCATCCATGTCTGTCTGTCAACAATTGCAGCGTTTGGATCCACTATCCACGGCTGATCCCAGCAATTGTCGAGACCGGACCCTCCATGGTGGCTGACGCTTGCAACAATCACCGATGAGAAATCCAGAGTCCGGCGATCTGTCCACGGAGTCGAATCAAATGACACCGAGCTGGAGAGACAGCAAACCACTGGACTGTGGACGTGTCTCGGATCTTGAGGAGGGCTCCGCAATCCGAATCCACACGGATCGTGAATCGCTCCGAGGCCCCAGTGCATTGTTGACTGGGAAGACAACAACAAAAACCAGGTGACCAGGAGAACCGTTCTCCATGCATACTGAAACCAAGTCGAGTGTGAATGCTGAAAAACCGAACCTTCATCCACCGTGCGTAAAGAAGGGCTAGGGCAAGTGGACGCGCGTCCGCTTTCCCACTTCGGTTCTCCGCCTCACTCGCGAATTTGAGTTGCAAGCCCCAGGAAGATCCTCTCCACCCCAGCAAAGATGGCCAACGTTACGGAGTTCAAGGTCGGCATGACGTGCGACGGCTGCTCGAGCGCCATCACGCGCATCCTCACCAAGATCCCTGGTGCGTCGCGCTGAGCGGTTCTCTGTGTGCGTCGGAACGGTTCTGGGTGCTGATCGATGCGATTTGTGTTCCAGGTGTGGAGAACGTCGCTTGCGACATCGAGAAGAAGCAGGTGCTCGTCACGGGCGAAGCCGACAAGCAAACGCTGCTTGAGGCGCTGCTCAAGTGGAGCCAGGCCAGCGGCAAGAGCGTCGAGCTCGCGTAAAGCGCGTTCTCCGCCCGCGGAGAGGAGAGGAGCGGACCGCTCCGCTCCTCTCCCCTCCTCTCGCGTCAATTGGTGTTTTCTCCTCTCCTGCCGTCGTTCAGCAAGTGATTCCAAGCCTTTCTTACTCTCGTATAAACATGTAAACAGCCCCCCATTAATGGACGATTGGAACGACACCCGCTACAAGTCGTCGGGCTTCTCCCACGACGACACGCCCGTTTGCTTGTTGAAGTAGAACGGCTTGCCGGCGGCCTCGTCCCACTGCTCCAGCCACGGGCTCGCCGCTGGCTTCTTCTTGGTCTTTGTCTTGCTGTTCTTGTTCTCCTCGTCCTCCTCTCTCCGCTCCTCCTCCTCTCGGTGCCGTGTGAGCTCCTCGCGCAGCGCCGCCTCCTCGTCGCCCAGCACGCTGTCCACGACGGCCGCGCCGGCCGCGAGCTTGCCCACGAGCTCGTTCTTCTTGTCGCGCAGCTTGCTGAGCGCCGAGGACTCGGCCACCGAGCCCAGCACCTTGGCGGCCACGCCGCCGTCCTTCCACACGGCCGGCCAGATCTGCTCGAGCTCGACCGGGTAGTTGCTCTGCACCGTGAGCTTGAACGGGCCTTCCATGCCCTTCTTGTACGCGGCCAACAGCACCGTGTAGCACCGCGCGCCGAGCTCGCAGCGCAGCCGCAGCTCGCGCTCGCGCCGCGGCTCGCCGCTGTGCGCCACGACGAGCTCCTTGGCCAGCGCCTTGACGCGATACGCGCGGTCCTTCTGCTGCCCTTGCGCGACGACGTAGACGGCCACGGGCAGCACGTCCACGGGCGCGAGCCCGGCCGCGTCGACCTGCGTGAGCGAGAGCAGCAGCTCGGTCGGGCGCGCGACCTTGAGCGCGAACTGCGGGTTGCCCTCGAGCACGCAGCCGGCGTTGTGGCGCGTCGGCAGCCCGCAGGCCGTGTCGCCGTGCCAGCGGCCGTGGCGCACGAGCACGGGCCACTTGGCCGGGTCGTAGTAGTGGCAGACGTAGAGGCTGCGGAAGGCGTGGCAAAAGTCGTCAAAGCTCATCCAGAACGTGTTGTCGTCGGCGTCGGCGCTCCAGCGGAGCAGCTTCTTGAGGCGCCGCGTCCAGAGCCGCGAGTGGTCGCTCCAGTCTCCTTTCCACTCGGCGTGGTCGCCCGGCGGGTTGCGCAGCTGCACGAGCTGGTGGCCGTCGAGCGCGCGCACGTCGTAGACCACGTAGCAGGCGCCGAAGACGAGCCCCGTGTCCAGGATCTCGGTCGCCGCGTTCTCGCTCGCGATCGTGCCGGCGCCCATGAGGAACTTGTTGGCCTTGAACTGCAGCAGCTGCGTCCAGAGCGTCTGCTTGAGCGTGCCGCGCGACGCCTGCGCCAAGAAGATCTCGTGCGACTCGTAGCCCGTGAGCTCCTGCAGCGCGTGGTGCACGTACCCGCCCTGCTCCAGCGCCGCGTAGCCGCCGTAGTACTTGGCGAACGCCTTCTCCAGCAGCGGCACCCAGAGCTCTTCAAAGTCCCTACTGTGCGCGAACGCCGCGCCGGCGCTCGGCGTGGCCCTCGCGGCCTCGCCCAGCACGGGGAACAAGTCGTCCACGATCACGGTCTCCCACTGGCAGTTCTTGAAGAGCCGCAGCGCGTACGCGCCCGTGAACGACGTCTGCTTGGTGATGAAGATCTTGTCGATGAGCGCGTCCACCTTGCCGTCGTCCACGCCGCCCGAGGCCGCGATGATGCTGATGGCGCTCAGCAGCCACGAGTCGTTGAGCTTGCCCACGTGGACGTCGTCCGGGTCCGTGCCGCCGTCGAAGAGCCCGGCGACCACGTTGATGGCCGTGGAGACCTGCCACCCGGCGATCTCGTTCTCACACGCGACGTTCGCGACCGAGGTCGCATCCGGTGGGAACTCGCGGTCCACGAACTGCAGCGCGCGCCCGTACTCCCCGGGCACGCACGAGTAGCCCGACTCGATCTCCAAGAGCGCCTCCTGGGCGTTCACGAGCGCCTCGTCCTGGTGCTGCAGCTCGCTCTCGAGGCTGCCTTCGTCCACGCGCCGCAAGCGGCGAGCGTAGAACTCTTGCATGCGCTTGCGGCACTGGGCGTCCTCGAGCGGCTTCCAGTACTCGCGCAGCTCCTGCTGCTTGAGCCGCGACTGCTGGTCCTCGGCGTCGATGATCGCGTCCACGCGCTCCATCTCTTCGTTGAACGCGGCCTTGAGCGCGTGGAAGCGAGCGCGCTCCTCAGGCGTGAGCGAGATGAGCCACACGGCGACCAGCGGGATGTCGATGGACGCGAACGAGCTCGTCTTGAAGATGTTGGCCGGCGGGTTGATGCCGTTCGACATGAGCTTGAACCGGTTCTCGCGCAGGAACTTCTGGAAGAGGATCTTCTCGCGACTCAATCGCGCGTCCGCGGCGTTGAGCATGAGCAGCTGAAAGTGGATGATGCACCTCGTCTCCTCAAAGAAGTTGCGGTCCAGCTCCTCGTCCAGCACGGGCAGCTCCATGAGAATGCCCACGAGGTCCGTGTACGTCGCTGTCGAGACAACGCCAGTCGCGGAAAGCGTGACCGTGCCTTTCTCCAGCGCGTCCAGCTCGGCGTCGAGTGCTTCCTCCACCTTCGCTCGCTCGACAGCGGCGCGCGCACGGTCGCTCTTGGACGGGAAGTAGCTCCACTTGAGGTACCGGAAGGCTCGGAGCGGCAGTGTGAGACCGAAGAGGAAGCCGAATGGCCCGACACCGAGCTCGAAGATCTCCTGGAGGATCCCAGTCACGGTGAACAAGCCGTCGCGCAGCGGTACGTCGATTCCTTCTTCTGTGCGCGAGTGGCAGCTGCGCTCGAGGGCCTCAATCTCCATGGCGATATCGCCGCTGCTTCTGTACGGGGCAGCCGGTTCTTCTTTGTCCGGGTCGGGTTCAGGTGTCGCTTTCTTCTTTTGCTTGGCGAACGCGCCGCCGCCGTAGGCGATGGCCTGGAACTCGAGCTCGGCTTTCTTTTCGCGCCGCTCGAGCTCGATGAACTCTTTGCACTCGAGCGTGAAGGGCTTGCGTCGCTCTTGGGCGACAGCCTTGGAGGCCTCGCTCGCGTCTTTGAGGATCATCTCGTTGACGTACTTGGCAGCGATGCCCATCTTCACGGGCGTGACCGCACACAAGTGAGCCGTAACGCTGGCGAAGACTAGCAGCACGAGACTACACAGGCCAATGCCAAATCCCAGAGGGTCGAAGAACATGACGCCACTCACACCCCACGAGAACAGTAGCAACAGCAAGATGTAGATGAACCGCACGTTCTTGTTCTCGTCCGCGACGTTGTTCGTGTAGGCGTTGTACGAGAACGCTGGGAAGACGTACGGCGGGTAGAACATGGACATCTCCTCGCGTCCGCCTAAAATCCACGAGGCACAGAAATGGACGATGTACTTGAGCAAGAGCACGACGAAAATCACCGAAAGACAGAAGAAGAACGAAAACCCTGACCGAAATCCAATGCCGATAATAGTCGACGTGACGCTTGCGATGATGCGGTTGGCGAGGTTCTGGTACTTTGGTGCGAGATACTTGTCGTTCTCGACGTACTTGACGAGAAAGAATGTGACGAAGAGAAAGAGCAGCACGAGGCACGTAAGGATGCCTCCGAACAGAACGCCAGCATACACGTACATCTCGAAGATCCAGAGCACAATGGCAGCGCTACAAAATCCCATCGTTCGCTTGAGCGGCCGTGTGATTTCCCAGTTCTCGTCCTGCCACTTGAACAGCGTGACGATGAAGAGCAGGAAGATCGGGTAGAATACGAGAATCGAGAGGATCACGAGCGACTCGACATGATTCACGTTGGCTTTCATGACAGCAAAGAAGAAAATGAACCCAGAGATCCACGCCACGAGGTAGCTCGCGCCGAAGGCGAACTTCATGTCTTGCGTGACACCAGCGATCTTGAAATACTTGATTGTTGGAAACAGCGAGAAAATTACCACATACACTGCGACCCAGATGAGCTGGCCGAACCACTGTGGCGTCTCAGTGATTGTCAAGATCGTCCCGTACACAAACAGCAGGCCGAGCAGCATTGCAAAGCAGCCAAGCGTCACGTAGTCGTGAGGCAATAAGAAACCCTGGCGAAAGGCCTGGTAAAGCGACATCTTTGCAAAGTCAATGGTCGCGCCGTTGGCTGTGATTAGATTCGCTGGTAATGAACTCGGCAGGCCGGCACTCAATAGTAATGCGCGAGAACTCCCAGGAGGAGACATATCCTGATACAAGAGGTGATTCACTTGCTGGTACTTGCGCCACGTCGCTGTTGTAAACAAATCGCGGGAACGCAGTCGCCCTCTGAAGAAATCTTTCAACATCGCAAATCGTGGAGCGCGAGCTTTTGGGGAGACTGCAGATGGGATCATTGCGATCCTGTCAATATTCTCGTTCTCGACCACCGCGGGGAGTGAGCGTGATGACGGCGATGCTGGCGCTTCCTTCTTCTTGCTATTCTGTTGCTGCTGCATGAGCCTCGCACGCGCAAGAAAATGGTTGTTGCTCGACGGCTTTGCTTCGTCCTCTTTCGCAACAACCCGCTTAGTTTTCTGAAGAAACTTCGCTTGCTTGCTTGAGGATTTAGCTGGCAGCGCGGGCATCTTAAACGTGTCGTCATTACCGTCGAAGAAAGTTGTCGTGCTTCGGCCTTTTAGCGGCGGCAGCACAAACGTCTCGCGCATGATCTCCGCTTCTTTTTCCAGGGCTTTCTCCTCGTCGAAGTCTTCGTCGTCGTCATCATCAAGAAAGTCCTCCTCGTCTTCTTCTGGTGGCCAGATCACGAGCCGGTAGTCATTCTTACGCCACTGTGCATACACTGCAAGAGAGAGCATCATAATGAGCGGGCCAAAGATTGACGTCACCAAAATGAAGCTCGACTGCGTGGATGCAAAGACAAACAGGCCGGAACAGATCACAAGCACCTCGGATGCGGCAGCTAGCATGAACGGCAGCTTGAATGCCTTGACGAACAGATATACTTGAGTGGCATACTCGGACAAGAGTTGCTCCTTTTGGAGGAAGAATGCGCGCGACGTAGCCAGCGCGAGCCCCGTAAACAGTACGACGATGAACGCTAGTACTCCAAACACCCACAGTGGCCACTCCTGGCCAGCTACGGGTACGCGAATCGTATTGTTCGCGTCCGTGCCGAACGCTACCGCGAGCAGCAAAAAGACGTAGAAAAACGAGAGAAAGCCCAGCACGAATTCGGGCGTTGTAGAGAGATCGAGATGATTCCACTTCGAGTGCTCATGACCGAAAAATGTGACTCCACCAGCTTCCTGCTTGTTCATTCGCGGGAGGTTCTTGCCAATGATCTCACGACACAACGCCGTGCCAAAAACCATATACAAGAACGCGTGGCCGAGGATCCAGTATTTGCCGCTGGTTGCCGCAAGGCAGACCCGGACGCTGCCCATGAGAAAGACTGTGTACCCCGCAGACCAAGACAGGTTGCCTCTGTACAACATGTATATGCAAAGATCCACGAGCACGACTGTTACTGAGATGCCAATCGATTGAGCTGGGTATTCGGTGCGGACACAGGCAACAATGCTGTAAATCACCAAGGAACCGACGGCGAAGCCATAGTACCGTCGATTTGCTTGCTTCTTCTTCTCTGGGGGCGTCACGAAGGCGTTCTGCAAGATATCAGCACGGTTGAATCCTGGAATGGTTTGTTCAATCGTGTAGTGGTCGCCCATGAGTGGTGCGAACACCGATTCTTTTCGAGTCCGTCGGCTGGCTCCACCTCGACCTACAGGTGATAGTTGCTGTTGGTGCTCTCCCTTCGCTGAGGCGAGCTTGAGGCCTAAGGTGCCAAGGTTTTTGAACTTTGTCTTGAGCACGTTAACCTTTTTTGAAGCTCCGACAACAGCGAGAACTTGTGTGAGGGACTTGGAGAGCTTGGCATCGTTCGTGAAAGCGATCCAAAGCATCGGCATCATGTTGAGCGTCAAGAAAACGCAGCTGAGCGAGAAAAAATCAACGTTCTCGCCACCGATAAACACCCTTGGATCGGCAAACGTCGCAGTAAACAGAAAGACGAACGCGAACGTGAATGCAACGCCAAAGAGATACAGGATCGCGTCGGTCATGCGCCAGCCCATGCGTCGCCACCGCAATAGCGCGTAAATCGTACCCAGCCCACCAATACCAAGGAAGATGAGACCGAAGCCAAATGCTGGGGGAGTCACGAGGATGATAGCGGTGACACCCCAGGCCATAAGAAGGAGAATCGGAGTTAAGGAGATCAAGTAGATCGCCGCTGAGGCGTAGAATAGATTCCGTCGAAACTCCAGGTTATCCGGGTTCTGCTTGTAGCAGAGAAACAATGAGGCGACAATATCTTGCCCGGAGTGAAGACTCTTGCCCTTTGGTGCTGGAGTTTCTGTCGCAGTTTTGCTCGTCGGTGGCTTGGCTGCTGTGCTCTTTGACTTTTTGTCCTTCTTGTCTCCTCCAGCAACTAGTGCCATCAACGGATCACTGTCTTCGTCAATCACTTTCTCTGCGAGAAAGGACTGCACACGCTCGATGCGCCAATTCATTCGCTTCATGTATCGCACAACCAAGCTCAGGATGATGAAGAACGTCGGGCCAAACTGGAGTGAGATCAAGACAAACGTGGCACGACTAAAATCCTTCGAGTACTTTACCGGGATCACGTCAAATGATTCATGTGGCTGCGCCACGATAAAGTACATACTCAGCGAGTTGTCCTTGTACGTTTGCGCGATATTTGCGCCAGTTATAAACCCGGCACCAAGCGCGTCGCCGTACTTGTTCTTGGGAAAAGCCGTAACGTTCTTGGAAACTGCGATGTATTCACCCACGACATCAACAAGCTCTGCGTACTCGCGCGTCGCTGTCCACCCAAACGACGTTGCCAGCCACTCTGGTTGCGATGGGGCATCACTGACTCGTCGATACACAAACAGCTCGGCATCAAAGTTGAGAGTGACACGGCCGAGCGATGCGAAGCCGTACTTGGCAATCAGCGAGGTGTTACCCTTGTTGTTGTTGAGGGTGCTGTCGGTTCGAATTAGAAGGCCACCTTTGGAGCGGTCCATGCGGAAGTAGCTGGCCATTTGAATGCCAGACACCGAGAACACTCGTCCGTAAAGCCAGGATTCGACGTTCTCAAAGTAGCCGCCCATGCCACCGTTGATCGTGATGTTCTTCACGAACACTTCCTCGGTCTTCACTTGGAACGGCAGCGATGTCATTCTCAGCCGCATACATGGCACAGTCTTACTCACAACGCCATCAACCTCACAGGGCTCCGCAGTTGAGACCAATGGGAGCCACATTTCTTCCACGCACAGCGGCTGCTCGGGCATGAGCCACGCGGAGTCGTCTTCGCTCACGATGACTTGGGTTTTTGCTGTGAACGCCGAGCAGTAAATCGCGTTGATTGACAACTCAGCGATCAGATCATCGCCAAACTCGAAGCCATCGTCTTCGTCGAGGACACGGAGAGTGACCGGCGTCCCAGCTGGGCGGAAGCCGAAGTTCAGATCACGTTTGGTGTCGTTCTTTGCCGTGCAGCCCTTCTTGAGACACGGCGCCCACACAGGATTCAGCGAGTTCTCAATCGTACCAGATCGTCGCACATTGTTGCCAATGCTTGCCTCCAGGTACGCATCTGTCAACAACCCCGCAAGCCCGAAGCCGTCTAGGTTGGGTAAATTCCGCATTTCAACGATTGTAATCGTCAGGTTACCGCCTGCGGCCACATATTCGCCATTATCGGGACAGTTCTTGCGGCCTCCGATGCACGAGAAACGATTGATTGAGCGGGTCGCGGAATAGTGCGGGTCTGGGAAGCCGACATACGACGTCGTCTGAGCATGTGCGCCGGACGCCATCAATACAAGTAGGAAACACACAATCATTAAGACTCTTTGAAGCGACTGGACGGAAAGTCTTGCTTGGAGTAAGTGTCTATGTTGCTCGCAGCCGAGAAGACCAGTGACTTGATCTCGACTTCGTATTCGCAGTCGATGTCCGTGCTCAGAATGCCCCGAGCGCATCTTTGGTTGGTAGGCAAACCTGGGAGCTCTGAGTAGTTGAGGCAGCACCATTGCTCACTTGAAGTAAGCAATGAAGCGCCGTTTCCACCGACCTCAAAATGGTAACGGTGGGTGAAACGGAATACCACCGGCTTAGCTCATCATCAATAGACGCATCCAATGAAACACAAGAAAGCGATTCACTCCAAGATCCGGAGCTACACTCCCAACAAGACGGCATGCATTGAGCCATCGGCGTGACTTACTTGGTCCACCGAAGCTTGCGATTCCTCAATCTAGCCATACGTATGAGAGACTCCTTCGCGAGACGACGGTTGCGTGGAGTCCAAATAATACACAGTTAAAAAGGTCAAGCAACTCCATGAAGACTTCATACAGTTGCAATGAGAGGCGGAGAGTTCTCGTCGATCTCGTCTTCTTGGAATGACAAACGAGAGGTTGAGTGCGGTTTGTATCATCCAGATCAAACGTCTCTAAGCGAACTTGAACAATACTAATAGACATAGCGCTCCCTCGATCATTCCTTTACGTAGTAATCTCACCCTTGTCGAGGTATGGCAAGAATAACAATCCTGTGACAATATGGAGCACGAAGTTCAATGCGGCACCGTAGCGATTGCCAGTCTGCCACAACAACTATAATGAAGAAGGATTAGCCTTGATCCTCACACCTTGGATAAAGTTCGACTCACCATAATATGGCTAATCCCGGCAGAAAAGCTGGAGATGGATCCACAGAAACACGACACGAACTTCATCACGAGAAGATTGTTCTTGACCTCGTTGGGAGAGAGCTTGCTTGCTTCATAGGCAAGGCAAGTGAGCCAGCAAGATACAAAGTTGCACATCAGGTTGCCCCAATCGAGAAACGACACGTGACCACGAGCGTCAGGCCGAGGTCGGAATCGGTCGTCTAAGTAGTCCGAGATGAGGATACCACTACACGACATAAATATGCCCAGGATGAGCTCTTCGCCGTCCGCGACTCGGATTGACCCGATGAACTGGGGTTCTTTAGGGTCTCTGGTTGAACCAAACAACGATCAGTACGCCATTACGATACTCGTACTTCACCACTCCACGATGACGTACTGCACAAAGCCAGGGCTTCCAAAGACAGCTCGAATGACGGTGAGGATAATAAATAGATTCGAGGCGAATAGGAATGAGGGCAGTTTCCCGACAGCTTTCGACGAGAACAGCGTATCTACCAGTCGTCGAGTCATTGGAGCCCGCACGAGCGAACTCCCCACTTGGAAGCTCACGCAGGCGCCGAGGATTGTCATGCATATATAAAACGGCCCAGCGAGCAGATTCAGCGAGCTCAGGTCCCCTGCGTGGTCGACCATGTACGAGTACGACGTGAAGACTCTACAGTCCACACGCGCGTGAGCTAAACGCCAGCGCCCGCCCAAAAAAAGAGCACTTTCTTACCCTAGAAACGCCGCGCGGAACTGGAGACAAGGCAGCAGTACGCTGTCGGCGCGCGCCTTCTGCAGCTCTTCGTAGCCGTAGGACATGCCGTCCATGAAAGGCCCCGCAAAGTTGATGAGCGTCGCGGTCGCGTTCACGTTCCAGCTGAGGATGAACCAGTCGGGCAGGAAGCACGCGTAAATGCATTCGGCCAGTGTCGCGAGCAGCAGCGACCACATGTACGCCTGGTTGGTCTCGTCGTGCTCACGGCGCGCACGCTCATCTTCGTCGTCGTTCTCATGTTCATCCTCGTGGACGCTCACCTTGCGCTGCGCGTCGCGCTCATCGCCGCCGTCGCGCGGGAGGCTCGTCAGCGACGCACGTCGCTGCGTCGTCCCGTCTGCGTCGCCGCCCGTCGCGAGCACCGGCAGCGCGGCGTTCGCGCGCAGCATCCGTGAGAGGGGACGCGTCTCCAGCTTCAGCTTATGTGTTTTCAGTCACGTCAACTGATGACTCTCTTAAAACCGGTTATATAGGAACCCACCACGGGTTACGGTTTTAATGGGTCAAACGAAACAGTCGTACTTATCCGATAAAGTACGATGGTGGGGTCCGCCCTGAAAACGCGGGAGCCTCAACGCGGGAAGTGCAACGCGAAACACTCGACGACACCTCGCCGGACGTCGCGCGCGGAGGCCGCTGGCAAGCGAAGTAGGCGCGCAGGCGAAGTGCTACACAGCAGATCGATGAGCGAAGACGAGGACGCGCGGCCTCGCGAAGTCGCGGCGGCGAATGGAGACGTGCCCGCCGAGATCTCGCCTGCCGAAGATTCGGTTGAAACGACACAGTCCGAGAGAGGAATCGCGGTCTTTACTGAGCCACAGCCGTGCGACGCAAAGCCTGAACCACCAGCAGCGACGGTGGACAGTGAAATCGCAGTGGATGAGCGAGGTGAGCGCGTTCTGGGCGAAAGAGAGACGCTTGGACAGGCGACTAATCGAGATTTGTTTTTCTGTTTGTTCTCACGTCACAGAGGTGCTGTTCCTCGTCGCGAACTACCTGGAGAAGCGAGAAGAATCCCGCCACGCAGCGCAGGCACTGATCGCGGACCTGTCGACGAGCGATTTGCTGGGCGAGTCGGTCTCGTGGGACGGCCGGCCGAAGCTTTCAACCTACGCCGACTACAAACGGCGGCACCGCGATCTCGGGCCCGACCACTTGCTGCACATCCTTAAAGGCGCGCTGGCGGCGAAAGCGAATGCTGCGGGCCCACCGGCGTCGGTGTCACTGCTGCTCAAGAGCCGTGTGATGACTCACCGCCAGGCGCTCAAGCCGGAGGAGAGGAAAACCATTCAGACCGAGATCATCAGCAAGTCGATCCACTTGCGCAAGCTGCAGCGCACCGAGGCGGTCGTGACGCGCATCGTGAGGAAGTTTGATCGCTTAGTGCAGTTCTTGGAGGATTCCAACTTCGATTCGCTCCCAGAAGACGTTCGCCAAGCGCTTCAAGAATCCACGACCGCGAGCGTGAACGTCACGGCGCTCGCTGCTGACGTCCGAGCAGTGCGACAACTCTTGCAAGTGAGGGAAGAGAAAGCGGCGCTACACACGGCGCTGCTTCAAGTGCTGGAGCACGCGCAGGATGTCGGGGCCTTGCAGTCCTCCGCGAGAACTGGCCGGAACCACCTTCACTTGCTCCATCGCAGGGAAGTCAGCATGAAGATGATTCCGCGGTTACCTCCCACCTACATCTACAGTCGTTTCCGCCGACTCAAGACGCTTAACGGCCACTTGCAGATCCCAACGTACTGTATGACGTACGACAAGACGGGCAAGTTCGTGATCACAGGAGCAGATGACAGGTACCCATCCATTCTGCACGAATGCTGAGATCCACATCGTGTAGAAACTAATTGTGGGACACTCTAGACTCATCAAAATCTGGTCGCTTCACACGGGAGATCTGTGCTTCACGCTCCGTGGTCATGTTGGTAACATCACGGATCTTGCTGTCAACCACTCCAACACATTACTCGCCTCCTCGTCAGATGACAAGACGGTCCGAGTCTGGGAACTGAGCACTGGGGCTCCAGTTGCTGTCTTACTTGGTCATTCGAGGTAGGTCCTTGACCAGCGATATCACAGTTTTCTTATCTCATCGTTGTGGTGCTCGCTAAACAGTGTCGTGAACTCTGTACGGTTTCACCCGTCAAAGAACATCGTTGTCACCGCATCGGATGACGGTCATTGTTTTTGTTACAAACTGCCCGACATCGCCAAATTTGACGAGCCGGAGAGCAAGGAGCAAACAGCGAAACGATTGTTGGAGCAGGGTGCATACTTGCTCACGCTTCGACCTGCTTATTCGCTGAGTCATGCGGCAAATCGACCAAATGTTCGCTCGAACAAGGTCCTGTGCTTGAACTTCAGGTGCGCTTTCGAAGTTTCATTTCAATGGCTGAAAGTATCTCACCCACCGTGTCCTCTCTGCAGCCGGTGCGGAAACTATGTCGTGACGGGTGGGCAAGATGGTCTTGGTCGTGTCTGGGATGTGTCTGAGCTGTGTGATTCGAATGGCCAAGTCGCTGCAACTGATTTTCGTGTCTCCGCACGTGACACAATAGGAATCGCGTCTCCACCACCAGTTGCCCAGACCGTCACTCAAGCTGAGGAGCAAATACCAGACGAGATAGCCATTTCTCCTCCTGCGGAGATCATGGAAGATATCGTTGTTCCCCCTGAGCCGCAAATTGTATTCGACGTTGCTGACGCTCCAGACGAACAGACCGCCGCGGTTGCCGAACCTTCACCTGCTCTTGTACCCCCAGTAACAATACCTCTCAACGTCCCTATTGCGGAGGTGCGGCAGCAACCACAGCTTGCAGAGGTGCAACAGAGCCGACAGGCAGTAGTCGACATTGACCAAGTTCATCGTATCAATGAGCCAATTGCATTCCTCAAGGGGCACACTGGCCCTGTGACCAACATATTGTTTAGCTACCGAGGGGACAAGATTGCGACGTCATCGATCAAAGATGGGACAACTCGTGTCTGGAAATGGGAGAAGAAGTACAAGAAGATATCGCACACAGTACTATTCAGTCAGGAAAGGGATCGTGAAAGGGAGCTAGAGATGCTCTACGGAATCTCTACTCGAAAGAAGGCACCGCCTGCAGTCGACACACTCGTGTGGACTCGCAATGACAAGCGCTTGATTACATTGCATAGTACGAAACCAGCTTCAGGGACAGGAGAGGGTGACTGGAGGCAACGTATGCGCGTCTGGGATCCCGAGACAGGAAGTCTGGAGATGACCCTTGCTGCTGTGGATTCGGCAAAGAAAAACGGCCACGTCAATGCTGTATTCGCGATGGACGTCCATCCAACCGACTGGAGAATTGTTGTGACGGCCGGTCATGATGGTCGCGTGTTTCTTTGGGATATCTCAGAAGGCCGCATACTCAAATCGTTTGTTGTGACATCACCCGAAGGAGAGACGGTAGCCTTGCTGGACGGAAGCTTTATGCCCACGGGAGATGGCTTCTGCTTTACAGATCGCATTGGGCGCTTGTGCATTTTTGGCACCGGCTCGGGGGAACAGTTTGCAACAGTTCCAGTACAGCAGTACTTCTATAGCGACTATGCAGCTCTCGTCACTGATAGGCATTTTCACGTCATCGATCGCGAAACGCAACGTGCGCCAAGTCTCATGGAATCAGGTCCAGTGATGGATATTTTTCGTATTCAGTATCCACATCAGCCTCCGCATCTGCTAGCTAGCCACGGCGCGCTGACGCAAGAACAATACGAAGAAAACCGTCGAAAGAGAGTTCAGCAGTGTATCGAATCAGAAAATGCTTGCAAAGTGCGGCATGATCCTCATGACGAGGAGTTGGCGGACGAAGAGAGCTTTCCGTCTGCGATTGTCAAACCGCCATCCCCCGTAGCAAATGTGAGCTCGGCGGCTTCTCCTCGGCTAGCGACTGGCGCATATCGTCTTAATGGCGACGCAGTTTTGCAAGCAGAGATACTACGACGAGCTACATGGAATCGTCAGAGACGGGCTGAGCTTCAATCACGACGAAGAACAAGTTCTACTAGCGATGAGCGCGATACATCGATCTTAAATGTGGATATTTCGAGCGAGGATGACCACAGCGACGAAGACTTCCAGATTTCCTCAAATCGACGAGCCGGCGAGGACGATGGAGATGAAGACGATGAAGATGACGATGATGACGATGACGATGAGAGTGAGTTGGATGAAGACGATGTACCTAGTGATAGCAGTGAGGTCCCTGATGGTGAGCGCCTTCGAAGACGCAGAGCACGGCAAAATGATCGCCAAATGCCAGGGCGTGGCCGGAGACTGGATGAAGAAGATGAAGAGGACCCTGGAGAATCCACAGAGCGGAGACTTCGTCGTCGAAGACCAGTCCCGCGACGGCGGCTAATTGGAGACGAGGAGGACGAGGGAGAGATCGAGATTGCTGCAGAGGGTAGTGATTTGCGACTAACTCGAGCTCGCAGCCGGAGCCATTCCGTGGAGACGCTTGATTCCGCTCCAGATGCTGTCGTGGTTGAGAGTAACGATGGTTTCATCATGGGTGACAATCACCTCGACAAGTTTGATGCTACCATGACGTACGAAGAGATGGTACAGGCTAAGCGAGATCAGGTTATCGCATCAGGCGGTAACCCTGACGAGACTCCATTGATTGTGTGTGCTCTTTGCGGTGAGGGCGACGATCAAGGACTGTTGAAACTCCCAGGCGAAGCCATCGGCAGGCACCCTCTGATCAGCGGCACGCAGCGGCTCTTTGTGCACGATCAGTGCGCGATTGCTTCACCTTTGTGTTTCAACCGTGGGGGAAAGTGGTACAATCTGTCGAAGGAAGTTCGTCGAGGTCGGTCATTGACTTGCGTCGAGTGCAAAAAGCGGGGGGCTACGATTGGATGCACATTGGAGCGATGCCCCAGATCTTATCACTGGAAATGTGCAGTCACTGTCGGTTGGTCACTGGATCAGATCCAGTTTTTCTGCCCAGAACATGCTCCGAGAACGAATGGTCAAGGCCAAGCCAACGGAGGCCCAGATGACGAAATCAAGCAACGGTTTGGGCTGTTGTTTCATCGAGAATGGCTGCAGCTGTCCAGTCTCGTTGGAATGCACCCGTATGTTCCTCAGCGAGGTGACTACGTCGTATACTTCCCTGAAGGTCACACTGAGTTCTTGAACGCTACGACTATGAAAGAACCTGCATTCATGCGCCAACTGTCTCGCTACGTCTCGCTGAAATGCAACGTCGCCGATGTAAAGTACCACTTCCCGTCGATGACCGTCTATAAGCATGGCGACGTTGGACAAAAAGCGATTCAGTGTGAAGTCACGTTGGCTATCTTGGCAGTCCCGGCCGCTGCGTTTCCATCCCAAACACCTAACGAAGAGCAAAAAGAAGAGGTCGATGGTGACATTGAAACCATTCCAGAACCGACGACTTTGTTCAATTCGGAGGCCCCTTTCTTCTCCAAGTTCGTCAGCGTCAATCACATGTTGCAGCCAACAAGTGATTCTCAGTGTGAACGCTTGAAGATCAAGCTGCGAACGTTTTCGAACGACGTATCAAACTTCCTTGTTCTCGATCACGTCTACGATGCTGGCATTTCCGGAAGCTGGAAGGTCGGCCAACGGATTCGCTCTCCGTTGATTGATCTGAGGTATGGTTTGCAAACTTCGTCGAAGACGTCTTTTGGAACGATTGACGCGATCAAAGTTCGAGAAAGCACCGCGAACCCCGCCATCATCACACCGTGGAATTCGATCTTCGTGAGGTGGGATGCTTCTGATGAAGATGATTGTTATGTCAGTCCTTGGGAGTTGGAGCCTGCATCAGCTGCAGAAACGAGCTTGAAGAAGGAGCGCGAGCGGCAGTTGCAGTCTGTGGGATTTCACAAGTCGAGGCGACTTTCGCAACAACAGCGAAGCTCGTTGTCTGAGGTATTGTCTGGTGTGATGTCGCTGGATATTGCGAAGGACTTTGTCCATCCTGTTCCAAGTGAATATGCCGACTACATGGTGACAATTGCCAACCCGATTGATCTGACGCGAATCCGTGCCCGTGTCGAGAACGGTTATTATCGTCAACTTGATGCGTTCATTGCTGACGTTGATCTCCTGCTGGCAAACTGTGAAACGTATAACGTCTCCACAAGCGCAATCGCCCAGAATGCCCGCAGCCTCGTGAGTTCTATCCTCACAAGCTTGCAGCAGTTGTTTCCTGATTTCTTCACAAGACTTAGTGATCCAAACAGCAACGTGCGTCACTACCCACCAATCGATAACGGTATTAATGAGGACGATGAACCAGACGTCGATGATGGATCTTACGAAGAGGAGCGTCAAATCGAGGATGCTATGACTGCCCTTGACGAATTACCGCTGCTGACGTCAGAACCCGAATCAGTCCAGACACCTCCACGCCTCACTCGATCCTCAAGATCCACAGTAGAACCGAGTGAAGCGAACGAGCTCGAGGACAATGAGCACCTCGAGAGTCCGACGAACGCACCAGTACCAGAAACTCCTCAACGCCGGCCAAAGCGAGAGCGGGGAACACCGATCACCTCACCTGAGCCGCCAAAGAGTGCTCGCAAGCGTCAGCGACCAGCCGAAGATCGTGTGCTTACGTTTGGTGAGGTGTTGAGTCAGCTGACTGCGGATCAACGTGAGCTTTACGAAGCTCGAGCGGCAGACGATCTTGTTTCGCTTCTCCGAGATTTTCATGAGGCTCTTATTGGCGCAGACACCTACGAGGTTTTCGCGAGCCCAGTGACAGATGAGATCGCCCCCGGATATTCTTCAGTGATTCGAAAGCCGATGGATTTTGGCACCATCCTTGATTCGATCGACATGTATGCTCGATTCTCTCGCTATTTTGTAAGTGCATCCTATCTTCTCACGTTAACAGGGATCTCAAGTCTAACGCGTTAAATGGTGCTTCTTGATTGTACAGGAGGATGTCGAGCTGGTGTTCAGGAATGCCATCACATTCAATGGATGGGATAGCGGTATTGGTGCTGTTGTGAAAGAGTTGCAAGGCGTATACGTAAAGTTTCTTCTCGACGCGATTGGTGCCACACCAAAGCAGAAGCAGAAGACTCGCGGTGGCTCCCGACTGGGTACACAGGTGGATTTGCCATCTCGAGGAAGAGCAAACGGAGCACCGAAGCGCAAGCGAGCCATTTCGGACGATGAAGAGGAAGAGGAGAGTTGGGGAAGCGACGAGTCTGGGAGTGACGAGGAAGAGGAGGACGATGAGAGTGAGGACGACGAGGTAAGCGAGGATGACGACGAGAGCGAGCCCGAGTCAGATTGGAGCGACAAGCCTCGTCGCCGGCGGCTTACTCGTGGAGGATCCAAGAAGCCAAAAAGTGCAGGCAAGAAGAAGAAAAAGAAGAGCAAGAAAGCGACCCACAAGAGCAAGCGAGGTCGCCCTTCACGTCGGTGAATAGGTGCAGTGCAGTGAACTAGATGGACCGTGGAATGTGATGGTGAACGCGAGGGATTCCTTTGTCCCCGCAAATTACTAAATGAGTTCCTATCCTACGACTGATCACGGCACGGTGACTCATTTGGTATGGTCTACACTAGATCTCAAGACTATGGTACGCGGCAAATGGATAGCGAAGGCTCATATCAGCAGCATGCCACTGATTTTCTTGGTCGTGGCTTTGACTGCACTGGAATCCATTTTGGCCACGATACGCGTCGCGATGCGTTGCAGCGATCGTAGGTCTGAGCCGTTCACTTTCGTCCTCGCCGACGTGTCACCGAGCGAGAGTGCGCCAATGACGACGCCTTCTCGCGTCACGAGCGGCAGACCGATGTAAAAGCGGATGTTGAGCGAGGATACGAGCGGGTTCATGGCGAAGCGCTCGTCGTTTTGGGTGTCGAGCACCACGAGCGGCTGCTTTGACATGAGCGTGTGTGCCTCGAAGCCGACGTCTCGAGGGAGCTGGTCGCCGTGGAGACCAACGGCCGTAGCGAGCAGGATCTTGGAGACAGAGACGACAGCGACAGCGGCGACGCCGCAGTTGATGCTGGTGCGAGCAACATCGAGAAGCTCCTTGAGGTTCTCCTTGGCGTACTGCTGGGAGAGGTTGAGCGTCTTGATGCGTTGGAGACGCTGCTGCTCGTCCGTCGGCACCGGGGCGTCGGGCCACGGGTTTCCCTTCACGTATGAGAGCTGGTAGTCGAAGCTCGTGTTCTCGGCCACGTCGTCCTCGTCCCCACAGATGCTGCCATTCGTCGAGGAGAAAGACATCGACCCAACGCTAAGCGTGCTCGTGCTGAGCTTGGAGCGCGAGAGCGGATCGCTATCGAGAATATCTTCGAGCGCCGACGAACGAGCGCTGGTGCCGCAGAAGGAGTAGTCTGAGCCACGGCTGAATTCACCTGAGAGGGTGTACGTGGAGGAGTTCCACGACTCCTTGACTGAGCTCACGGAGGAGGCTGTGATGCTGGTGGACGACAGCTTCTTACGAGCCATGCGGACTGTGCCCCAGAGCGCGCTCGTGTCTTCTCCATTGATGCATGAGAGACAAACTCGCACGGCGCCTTGGTGTCGTAGCGACGAGCACTTGGAGCACACGGCGCAGCCGCAGAGTCGGCAGTGGTGCTGTCGCTTGAAGACCTTGCTGAACGACTGCGTGCAGATCGCGCAGGCGTCACGCGTGATCCAGTTGCGCTTGTCCACGAGATGGTTGAGCCGGATGCGGTGGTTCACAATCGCGCTCGGCAAGTGGCGCACGCTCGCAGCGAGCTTGAGCAGCCACTGGCGGTCAGCTTGCTGCTGCGTCGGGTGGCTCTACGGCGCCGTGACGAAGAACGTCACGCGCGTGGCATCCGAGTGGTCCGAGGCCTCGACAATGAAGCCACATTTCTTGAACAGGCTCCTCCGCGAGACGGCGGCCTTGAAGATCGGCTGGCAGGTGGGAAACTCGACCGACTCCCAGACCGACGCCCCCCACCCGACGCGCTGGGACGACGCCGGGTCCTCGGACGCGTACGTCTGGTTGTATCGCATGAAGAGGAAGTCGCGGCAGGGCAAATGCGCGCTGAGATCGCGGAGCATGAGCCACTGGATCGCCGTGGAGGTCGTGAGCGGCGTGGCCGATAGAGCGCTCGCCCGCGATGCGTTGGAGGCCGACAGCGACGTCGCCACGGACGCTGATGACGACGTCTCGTGGAGCACAGTGCTGTCGACGAACGTCGAGCCGAAGAGCTCGCTGTAGAGCGACCGCTCGTCCGCCGTGGAGAGCAGCTCCATGACCTCTTCGCACGACGAGCTCTGCAGCAGCAGCACGCCCTTCATGGTCACAAGCGTCTCGCCCGCATCGTCACCCAGCACTTCGTAGATGCGGTAGTTCTCCTTCTCCTGCATAAGCTTGCAGCGCTTCTCCTGGCTCGCGTCGTCGTCCACGACACGGCGCACGAGCGCACGCAGCCGCCTGTCGCTCAGGGCCTCGAGCGCGGCCTGCTTCCATCCATGGAGCTGCGACTTGAGCTTGTACTGGCGCGCAATCTCGTCGCCGTAGCGCGCGTCCGCAGGCGAAGCCATGGCGTCTGCTTAGCCGACTCGAGCGTCGTCGGTGGGAAGAATGACCAGCGCGGCACCATGAGAATGGCGCCAACAAGCTGTTGAGGCCGGTCAGGCGTTTGAGGCTGGCGGTGCCACAGCTGCAATGACAGTGAGTCGAGTCGCCAGGTGGCCTGGCAGCTGCACGTCCACCAGCAGAGACGATGAGGCAGAGAGCGGCAGCAGTCGCGTCAGTCCACGGATCGTACAGAGTTCGGGGCTCCATACGCAAGGGGATGGGATGGGTACGGACGAACGCGCGTGTAGCCGGAAGGTCTCAGCGACGGAGGACTCGGGCCGGTCTGATAGCCCCCCAAGAACCGGCCCGAGAGATGAACAAGAAAGAGAGCGAGACCGTGACTTGACGACGAGCGACGCCACTCGTGTATGTATCCCCTAACGGCTCACTGTATGTCGCCATGATAAGGCGCTGACACCATGTCGTCCTCATCTTTTCGGGGATTCGGTGAGGAGCTCAGGACGCGATGCCGACAAAATGTGACTACAAAGAAGTCAACTCTCCCAACCAAAACAACCGTTTTATTCATCACATTTTGTCAATTGCTGATAAATCACCCCAAGCGTTGCTGCTGCATCTCCATCGTAGGCCGCCAAATCAGACCTCGCCACCGACGCTCTGACGACGGATGCATGCAGCGATCCCCTTGAGCCTTCGCGGCGTCGAGGCATAATACGCGGCCGATGGAGAGCTCGCTATTACGGCAGTTTTGGGTGCCGCTCCTTTGGCTCCTCGGTCTCACCTATCGTATCTGCAGTACCTACCGTATTACGCGAGAGGATACATTGCTGCCGTGATCCCCCGGTCAGCCGTCACTCCCTCTCGCTCGCTCTCTTTCTCTCTCTGCCTCCTTGGCGCAACACACGCTTGAAAACACCAGCGGCAACTCCATGGGAAAGGCCGAGTCCGCAAGAGAGTCCAGAAGGACAATCACTTTGGGTATTAACCAGGTACCGAAAACCCGGTACACTATCTGTTGATCCTGTATTTAGGTCAAGAACAGTACAGCTCAGTTGCTGGATAAGGGGGATCCATGCAAACCGGATGAGGGGCTCCCTTCCTCACCACCGCAAACGCCCACCTCCCTCCGACGCTCACCATGGCGCTGCGACTGGCGAGCCAGAAGGCGGCGGCGGCCGCGCACGCGTCGTCGCCGGCCGTGACGCTCTACCGCTACATCACCAAGCAGGTGCCGCGCGTGCTGACGCTCTACGACATCGCCATGGAGCCGGCCGAGGCGCGCCTGGCCGTCCAGGCGCTCTTCCGCAAGCACGCGGACGTCAAGGACCCGCGCGTGGTCGACATGCTCATCAAGAAGGCCAACATGGAGCTCGAGGAGACGCTCATGCAGTGGAAGCAGAAGGTCCACCTCCTCACATTACTCGAGACGGGCACCAAGCTGCGCGACCAGAAGAAGATCGCGTCGGTCGAGGACTCGTTCGACAAGTTCTTCGCCAACACGGACGACGACGAGGACGACTGGGACGACATGCGCGAGATCGTGGCCTCCAAGTAAGCCGGAACAGTTTTTTTTTGTTTGTTTTCTCCTCCCTGAACAATAAAAAAAACTGGTCCTTGAGAACAAGAAGCACCTCCGACGAGATCCTTTATCAACGGGTTTGCTCTCGACCTGCTTTCTCCGCCAACCTAATCGTAAATACATTTTGTTTTTGAACTCCACAGAACAGGAACATCTTTCGATCGCAAAACACCACGGCACAGATCAAAGAAACCAGTGTTTCTTTCTCGCAGCACACCTCTCCACATCACAATATAATTTAACGGGACGCACTCTAACTGCTTCTACTACTTTTGGCCGAACGGGTTGGCCTGCATGCGGACTTGGTACTGCGTCGTGTAGGCCGTGCGTAGCAGCTCCTGCATGGTCAGGTGCGCGTCCACGTAGTTCATGTCGGGCGGCGGGGGCACCTGGATGCCCACGCGGTCGTCCACGCCGCTGCGCACGAGCTGCTTGCCCATGGTCACCGTGTTCTGCTCCACGCCGCGGATCGCCACGTCGGCGAGGTTCTTGAGGAAGAAGAGCTTGTCGCCGTTGAGGCACTCGCGCGCGAACGGGTCGGCCACGCTGAACGTGCCCACGACGAAGCCGTCCGAGGTCACGAGCGGGAAGCCCGCGTAGAACCGCACCTGGCCGTCCGTCACGAGCGGGTTGTTGATGAACCGGATGTCCTCGCTCGCGTCCAGCACGATTGTCGGCTCGGTCGACATGATGGCGTGCGCGTCGAAGAGGATGTTGCGCGAGAGCTCGCGCTTGTCCACGCCCACCTTGGCCATGAGGAAGCCGCTCTTGTCGCCCACGAAGCAGATCGACGCGATCTGGCAGCCCGTCTCGGCCGCCGCGTACTCGCACATCTCCTGGAAGTGCTGGCCCGGGTCCACGAGGTGCAGCTCGCGCACCTTCTTGAGGCGCTCGGGCTCGTTCTGCGGCACAGGCGCCTTGGGCCAGTCCTGGCGGCTGCTGTAGCTGAGTGCGTACGAGAATGGCGTGTTCTCCGTGACGGTCGAGGCCAGCTCCATCTGGGCAATGTCTTCCTCCGAGACGCCTGGGATCATTATGCGTTGCGGGTCGGTGTACATGCTGAACTCGCTCACCGAGACATCCGAGATGCTCGAGTTGGTCGACTCGGTGCGGTCCTTGGCCGTGCGACGCACGGGCTTGGCCGCGTCGTAGTAGAACATATCGTTGGCCCCTTCCGGTGGGGTGCTCATGTTCTCGTTCAGCATGATCATGTCGTTCGGGCCGCGCGAGGCCTGGCGGCTGAGTGTGTTCGGGTGTGTCTTGTTGCGCATCGGCTCGCTGTACGTGTCGGAGATGGAGCTGTGGATCGAGTTCTCGTGGATGACAGGCGGACCGCCGGCGCTGCTGCCGTTGATGTAGACGTCATCGTCGTAGGTCGAGTTGGA
Source organism: Pythium scleroteichum (assembly GCA_023335855.1). Lineage (NCBI taxonomy): Eukaryota > Oomycota > Peronosporomycetes > Pythiales > Pythiaceae > Pythium > Pythium scleroteichum. The sequence goes on along the minus strand of JAADVR010000042.1, from coordinate 45,921 downwards.
GGCGTCCGAGGACGTCATCGAGTAGCCCGAGATGCTGGGCTTGGCGGTGCTCTGGCTGTTGGTGTTCATCGACCGACCCGTGCGCAAGAGCGTGTCGGAGCCCGAGCTGCGGATCGACGCGGCCGTCGAGTTGCGGCACTGCTCGCAGACGCGGATCTCCTTGTTCACGCCGCCCTGCCGCAGGTTCTTGACCTCGGAGCACTTGCTGCAGACGACGTCGCCGCAGACGCGGCAGTGGTGCTTGCGCCGCAGCAGCGAGAAGGCCTTTGTGCACAGGAAGCAGTTGGCGCCGTCCTTGACGAACTGCTTCTTGGAGAGAATGTTCTGGTTCGCGAGTGCCTTGGCCACCATGACGTTGCCTACTTCTGTGACGCACGAGACCACCTTGGTCATCCAGGTCTTGGTCAGTGAGGAGACAGCGGCGCGGCCAGGGTGGGCCTCGGACAGATAGAGCGAGATCTTGAGTCCGTCCTCGTGGTTGATCTCCTCGACGACGATGCCGCAGCGGCGCAGACGCAGGCGCACGACGTTGGCGCTCGCGGGCATGGGCGCGCAGCCGTCGAGCTCAATCGACTCCCAGATGGACGCGCCGACGTAAAGGCCCGAGCCGTTGGAGCCGTAGACGCTCGAGTGCTCGGCGTTCTTTTCAAAGACGTCGCCATATCGCAGGAAGACATAGTCGCGGTGCGGCAGGTGGGGCTTGCTGGACTGGAGCGCCATCCAGTTGACCGAGAGCGACTCGTTCATGCGCGCCGGGGTGTCGTTGGCCTTGTAGAGCACGACGCCGTCGAGGAAGAGCGTGCCGAAGACCTCGCCCATGGCCTCGCGCAGCTTGGCGGTCGACTCCATCTTGAACATGTTCATGACGTCGCCGAGCGGCGCGTTGACGGTCGTCACGCCTTTCATCGTGAAGAACTCTTTCTCCTCGAGCTCGTAGAGCTTGAGGTTGCTCTTCTCCTTGACGAGCGACATGTCGAAGTCGCTCGTAAGCGCGTCCACGCGCGACTGGCCGAGGAAGCGCAGGTCGCGCTCAATGTCCTCGGTGATCCGCACGCGGTACGTCTTCTCGACGAGCGGGAACATGGAGTAGGAGGAAGAGCTGCCGCTCGTGGACGGCGCGCCGCCGCTGGTGCCGGATGAAGAGTACGACATGGCCCGAGGAGCGGAGAGGAGGGGAGGGGAGCCACGCAGGGAGGGGGGATGCAATCTCACTTAGCGTGGGATGGGCGTGCTTCTCGATCCCGCGGGAAGAGGCGCCGGCCGGAGATCAAAAACGCAAAAGAACGCCTGCTCGAGGTCGACCCGGAGAACACTTGTGGAGTGCGAGCGACTTGGTGTTCTCGAGGCTGAATCGTCTGCTCCGAGCGAGTGCGCGTCACAACCTCCGGACGCTTTATCCGGGACGGGCGAAACGAGTTCTGGTCCGAGGGTGTGGGCCTGGTTGTTTTTTGTTTTTGGTACGGCCTCGACACGTTATTCCGAGGATGTCAGTGCGGCGGGACAGGCTCGCCGATCAGAGGGCAGAGAACCACACGGCGTCCTCTGCGCAACTGCCTTTGGTTCTGGGTCGACCAAAAACACTGGAGGCAGATGTCGGCGGACAGTCGGTGTCTGGAGATCGACGGGAGAAGGCCTACACCAGATCCCCACCAGCGTTTAGTAAAACGAGATCGAGAAGAACCAAAAGTGGTTCTCCCAGCGTCGGCGAGTGGAGAAGTGAACGCCCGCGGGTTGACATCTCAGGGCTCACTCCACTCTCTCCCGCCGCCTGCCGTGTCCACTCGACGACGTGGCCTGACGTACCTTGCACTGTGGTGGGTGCCGACGCGAGCCAGTCACGCCCAGGTAAACCACGATCACGAAGAGGAGGGTTGAGTGTGCGCGCGGGACACACGTGACACACAAGCAGACGGCCAAAAAAAATCGTGCCGGATCTGCTGCTCCGTGGTGGTGTTTCGAGAAGTGATCTCGGAACAAACGCGACCAGGCCCGGGGAGTGTCGTCGTGCGGCCGCAACTGCAATTAGCGCACGTCACAGCCTGTCCATTCGCTCCGCGAACAAATTGCGAGGAAGCCAGGCCGGGTGCTGACTTGGCAGACTCGCCAAAAGTAAGATTCGGACCGGATCGACCAGCGGTTGTGTGCGTGCAGCCGCCGCGATAGAGACTGGCCGCCCTCCTCTCTGGATTTCAGAGGTTGGAAACCGCCCCATACTTTTCGTTTGGTTTTTATCGGGCCAAGGACCCTCCCCGCTGCAGGATAGGATTGGGGATCGCGTTCGACACGCCTTTTGACACACAGATGCTGGGATCCCTTGACATCTGGTCGAGAGCAAAGATCGGCGGCACCGTGTGCAACGGCGCGAGAGTGGGAGCATCAGGCAGCGAGGGAAATCCCGGCTGGAGAAAATAAAAATGCCAAGGAAACGGTAACGCGAGAAGCTTGCTCGTTTGGTCTCTCGAGTTGAGGCGGAGCAAGCCAGCCGGGTCCGGCACATCCTCCAGCGTGGAGCAAGTTGGGGCTGATGAGGCAAGGAACCCTCAACGAAACGGCTATTGCTCACGGCTCGCTGGCTGACATGCTCAAGCTCTTTCTGCCGGCATGTCGACCTCACGTCAGAGACGTGCCATTGACGAGACAACGTGCTGATATGGGAACTGATCTCGACGCCGCGCACGCGCGTGGTGTGCAATATAAATCGTTGAATGGAGATTTTGAAGGTCAATAAGCGCGGACTTATAATGGACGAAATCCAAGACGTCGCGAAGTAGTTTTCGAGCGGCTCCCAACAAAACGGCACCCTCCAATATCCAGATTGCGCAGCACCCATGAAGGGGCGTGGCGCTCGGTCGTACTCGCAGGTGTGAAGAGGCCTTGCATGCTGATCTGTTCTCTATGCAAATTCTGTTCTCGCGCCAAGCGTGACCTCTGAAACGGGGAAAAAAGAAGCAAAAAAACAGGGCGTGATGACCGGTGCCAGCTGGTTCAGTTCAGATTCCCACTCTCCCCTCTCGAATGTTCTTCCTTTCGCCGTGTTCAGTGCGGCCCCGGAAATGGAGCGTTATCCACGAGTCAACAGGCACAGAATGGAACTGTGGCCCCGCACATAATGGAGTGTTCGTGGAGGGAGGGAGGCGGAACCCCCAGAAGCAACTCTAGACTCCACGTTCCACGAGGGGTTCCGCACATATCTTACATGGTTTGACAGGACCAAGTGATTCGTCCCTTTACTCGAAAGCCGTCCGTCCACTGCTCCAGCAGCCGGTGGTATAGTTCTCCAACAGATCGCAGTCGATCCTGTCTGGTTCGGCACCACTTGCGACATAGGTTCTCTGCTGCCACAGATTTGTTCCGCTGTGGCCCGAACCTTTTGTTCCTAACGTCCGTTCGACGCACTTCGCGAGTTAACGCGTGTTTGTTCCGCCGGACGGAGTTGTTCCCTGCAACCACAAGGTTGGAAAACAATCTGCCTCGTCTTCCGTCGTTGCCTGTGCAAGTTGGCCGCAGTCCACCCTTACCCAACAACATTTTCACCAGACAGACTACTCCAGGACCGTTGCTCACAGGATTTCCTGTTGGCTGTCCGCAATCGGTTCCACGCCAACGCCAACAGGAATTCTGAAGTTCGTCCGCAGGCTTGAGCTCCATCCACTCCGCAGCCGCGTCACATCTGAGAACGAATCAGACACGGGAAGATGTCACTCTCACGAAACAAACTGCCACAGTGACCATATTGTCACTTTCAAGAGGTCCGCGGCAGATTGTGACATCATCGCCTCGTGGAGATCAAAGCCGCCCTGTTCGCCAAGACCGCCATGCCGTCGGACGCCGTGCTGCTCGCGATCTCGCTCACGGGGCTCAGCGTCATCGTGGGCGTCATCCTCTTCTTCGCGGGGTTCTCCCAGAGCAAAGTAGGCGTTGTTTTACGGCTCCATGGCGTGCAGTGCAAGCACCACAATCTCACGTTCGTCTCGCTGTCGTTTTTGGCCGTCGGAGTAGAAAGTCGCCGCGGCTTCAGCGGTCGAGAATGAGGACGAAGTGGTCAAAGCAGGCGGTCGCCGTCCCGCTGGCGGCCTCGCGGCGCTGCGCAAGCGGAAGGAGAAGAACAACCGACGCGAGGACGCCGCGCCAGAGCCACCTGCTGCTGCTGCGCCGGCAGAGGCCGACGCTGAAGTTGAGGACCAGGACGAGAACGAGATCGCGGAGCCGTACGCGTTGCGTGCCACGAATTGATTCCATTATGCGAGTCTAATGGGGTAGTTTCTGCTCTGGGCAGACGTGCGATGACCAAGAAAGAACTCCAGAAAGAGCTCAAGCGTCGGGAGCGCGAGGAGCTTCGCCAGGTACACAGGCGTTGCGCGTGGGGGTCAGAGTTGGCGACATTCTGATCGCTAGCATTTTGGTCGGACAGTTCGATGAGCAGCGTCGCGAAGAGCAGCGCAAGCGTCAAGAAGCCAAGGACGAGGCCTACCAGAAGAAGCGCGAGGAAGTGGCTCGTCTGGAGCAAGAGCGCGAGGAGGTCGAGCGCCGCCTCGCCGAGGAGAAGGCCAAGAAGGAGCAGGAGGAGTTCGACCAGTGGAAGAACATGTTCACAGTCGAGGAGCAGGGCTCCAAGGCCGACGCCGACAGCGAGGAGTCGCAGATGCTGCTCCAGCAGTTCGTGGATTACATCAAGGTGAGAAAGGTCGTGGGTCGATAAGAGTCTGGCAGGTGACTCATAGGTTATATTTGATGCAGTCTCGCAAGGTCGTGCTGCTGGAAGATCTCGGCGCAGCGTTCAACCTGCCGACGCAGGACGCGATCCAGCGCGTGGAGGCGCTGCAGCAATCGAACCGCATCACGGGCATCATCGACGACCGCGGCAAGTTCATTTACATCACGGAGGAAGAGATGGACAAGGTCGCCAAGTTCATCCAGCGCAAGGGCTGCCTCGGGCTCGGCGAGCTCTCCAAGGAGTGCAACAAGCTCATTCGACTGGACGGCGAGAAGGAATCGAGTGGGGTGGCTGCTGTGGACTGGCTCGCCGAGGCCGAGGCCGAGGAGCCGCAACAGCCCGTGACTGCGTAAACTCTGTCTGATCATCAAGAGAATGCTTGGAAGACAGATCGTTTCATGCGGGTGTGTATTGACTTTTCGAAATGGTGGTTCTAGTAGTACAGCAGTGTAACGCGGAGGCTATGCGTCGAAGTACCATTGCGCCGTCTTCCTGCGATGGTTCGTAGTCGGCTGCGTCGTGGCAAAGTACGCGACGCGTTCCTTGTGCTGCTTTTCGGCGAGTTGCATGCGCTTGAGCTCCAGGTACTCGGCCTGTTTCTTCTGTTCTTCGGCGATCCTGCGCTCTTCTTGGAGCTTGAGCAGCTCGGATTGGTTCCGCTTGAGCTCGTTCCGTCGCTCCTCTTGTTCTCGCAGTTCTTTCTGAAGCGCTTCCTCGGTGTCTCGCTTGATCTGCTCCACGAACGCGAGATCCGCTAGCTTCTGGTGCACCTTGCGCTCACGCTTGGCCTCCATTTGCAGTGTTCGAGACTCAAGCACTTGTCGCAGCAGCTCTTGTCTAGCGTCTTCTTCGGCTGCGTGTTGCGCGTCTCGCTTGGCCCACACCTGCATCTCCATATCCTGTCGGATTTTGTCGAGATGCGACGTGTCCTCCACCTCGATCTCCATCTGCTTCTTGAGCATCGCCTGGAATTCGAGCTGCTCTTGCTTGCGACGTTCCTGTAGCTCACGGTCACGACGCTTGGTCTCAGCCTCCTGCGCGAGCGACTGCTCCAGCAGTAGTCGGTCGTACTCGCGCTCTCGGTCCGATAGAATGCGGTTCGCTTCAACGCGTTCCTGGTTGAATCGCTTGACGTCCATGGCTCGCTGGATCTCGTTCAGTCGGTTCTGTTCCTGGAGTTCCTCCTCGACGTACTTGAGCCGCTCCCACTCGGAGAGCAGCTCCTCATCTTCTTTCCGCTTGTGTTCCTCGAGCTCGTGGCGCCGTTTCTTGACGAGATCGACTTGGAGGTCCAGAATGGTCTTGACTTCGGCGTCTCGTTTGGCGGCGAGTTCGCGGTCTCGGCGGTCACGCTCCTCTTTCTTGAGTCGGTCCTCTTCCCACAGCTGCGCCATTCTCATCTCGACCAGCTTCTCTTCTTCCTCCAGTTGCTTGCGTTCATCGAGTTGGCCTTCGCGGTCTTTGACCACGATCTTTGTAAGCTTGCGCGAATCCTCCACGCGCAAGTCATCGCACGATTCGCTGCAGCACAGTGTGTGAGTCAGCTGGGTCTGTCAGTGAAGCCTTCACAGCACAGAAGCTCTCACCGATACTGCTGCAGCCGTTTCTCTTCAACGACCGCCACGCGCTCTCGCTCGCGCCGGGCCTTGAGCTCCAGCGCTCGCTGAATCATCCTGTCCATCCAAACACTCGTTAGTACTAGTATCGAAGGCTTCAGCGACTCGCCACGCACTTGGCTTTGCGATCCTCAGGCGTCTCCATGTTGTGGAGGCACGCCTGCTTCCACTCGTCCATCTCGCGGTTGTACAGCTCCGCGAGTCTGCAGCACCAAGCACGTCTGATTAGAATTCGATACTATCACTTGGTCGAACCGGCAGGCTTCACTCACCCCAGACGCCGCGAGTGTAGCTGCGACTCTTGCTGATTCTTGAGCTTGCTCACCGTGCGATTGATCTGCGTCGCGTCGGCCTTGACGTCTAGCGAGTGCTCCCAGTCCGCGCGCGCGTTCATCTTGGTGAGTCCTTTGACCACGTCGCCGTACTGCGCGAGCGAGTCGTCGCGCTGCCGCCGCTTGAGCACGAGCGACTCGCCCACGCCGCGCCCCGAGGGACGCACGCTGCGGCTCGCCATGGTGTCACTTCACGCCAGTACCAGAGAACACTAGGGACGCGCTGAGAGAGCTGCTGGAGGATCTAGAACGCCGCCTTCTTGCACAGGCGCCGAGCTGTCCTTAGGCTACATTCCCCCTATTTTTGAAGAGCTCCTTGAAGGTAACCTTCCCCATTTCAGCCAGTTATACTCGATAGTGACATGTATTGGTTGAAATTGATGATTGCGTCATATTGGGTGGCCAAGATTGGATGAAAACGATGTGTGTTGGAACGAGAATGTTCCATGATGACGTACTCTAGACCACGGAGTGTTGGTCTTCCTAATCACCCGCATCGATCTCTTGAGGGGGTGTCAGTTGGCAAATGGCAAGGACTCAGGCGATGGCGACCGTGCTCGTGCAGTTCAAGGGCCAGAGCAGGCCGCTCGCGCTGCCGCTCGGTGGCGAGACGACGTGGAGGCAGCTGCAGCAGCTGCTGGCGAGCGAGTTCGGCGTGGCGCCCGACGCGCAGCGCGTGTTCTTCAGCCGCAAGCGCGTCGAAGTCGACGACGCGGAGCTGGCGACGCTGAAGGATCTCGGCATCGACGCGAATGCGGCGAACGGCGAGTTACCGAAGCTGTCGCTCATGGCTGGTGCGTCGAAAGAGGTGATTGAAGATATGAAGAAGACGAAAGAGGAGACTGAGGCCGAGATGCGGATACGGTGGGTTGAGTATGATCGTGAGGAAAAGCGAAGGCGTCAGGAAGCTGACGTAGAGGCTTGTGCTTGTAGAGCTAACCGCAAGGTCGTGAGTATTGGGCGACGGAATGATCAAACCGAGGCTAGAGAGGCTGTGTCAACGGACTATCGATTCCATGCGATTGAGGTGAGAAGGTTGTACGCTGTACGTGCAAGTGCCTGGTGCTCACCCAACATGACAGGTGCTCGAGAATTTCTCCGACTCCCATCGTGCGCAGAGCATCTTAGAGCAACTGGCGAACGATCGTGGTATCCTCGCCGTCATGGCAAAGCACAAGTGAGTTGAGCCAGCCTTGTTGACGTCGTCGCTAAGAAAATGATCGACTACTTACACTTCCCCTTCAGGTGGAGTGTCGGCTGCCTCGCCGAAATGTACCCGGAAGGCAAAGTTGGAGTGGACCCAGTCTGCGTGCTCGGTCTTAACCAGAACAAGGGCCAGAAGATTCTTCTGCGGCTTCGCACCGACGACCTCCAGGGATTCCGAAAGTATCTGAAGTGAGTATTTCGCATTTTTGGCCTTCCCCACATCGTTCTTTCTAATGTTTTGTGTGTGTTCGATTCCAATTTCCCAACAGCATCAAGAAAGTACTCTTCCATGAGCTCTCACACAACGTCAGTGCATCATCATGATTGGCATGGCGTCTAGGTCACACTAATTGTCTCGCTGCTTTGCAGGTCCACTCTGAGCACGACTCCAAGTTTTACCAGTTGATGCGAACTGTTGAGCGCGAATGCGACGAGCTCGACTGGAGTAACAGCGGCGGCCGAGCTGTCGGTGGAGGAAGCAGCATCGCTGTCATCCCCGACGGTGAGGAGGCAACAGGCTTCTCAGGGCAGCGCCTTGGAGGAACCGGTAACACTGTCAGCAGACTTCTCCGTGATCTCTCAGCACAAACGGCTCCAAGTATTGAAAACACTCGACCTTGTACACCGCCGCCACAATCAACGAGCACAGAACTGCCTCCAGCTCCTGTTCCGGCCACGCCAGTCGCCGTCGAGGAAGAACCAGCGGACACAGCAGTGCCGATGGACGTTGAGCCGCCATGTGCACCAACGGAGGACGTGCCATCCCACCAGCCTTCGCCACCCGCGCCGATCTCGACGGCTCCGCTGTTTGACGCTGCGTTTGGCGACTATCAGCCAAGTAAGAGATGGCGGATGAGCTTGATGTCTTGAGCACCAGTGCTAATCAATGTCTCTCTCTTCGGTATAGGCGAACGCGAGCTGCGTATGCAACGAGCTCTCGAGGACCTCCGATCTCGCTACCCAGGCGAGTCGGTCTCGGGAGCCGCCTCGCTCCTGCACAAGATCGTCTCCAACATTGCACAGAACCCGAGCGAGGACAAGTTCAAATCAATCCGCAAGACCAACCGGCTCTTCGCGTCCCGCGTCGCGAGTTTCCCCGAGTGCCTCGAATTTCTACTTGCGCTGGGCTTTGAGGACCAAGGCGAGAGCTTCGTGCTCGTGCGCAACGACGCCGCACTGCTCTGGATCGGCCGCTCGTTCCTCGACGTCGTGCTGGCCGCGTAAAACATAAAATTGTAGAAATTTACATTTTGTTCTCACTGCAAATCACGATTTGATAGTTTTAAAAACCGGTGCTGGAACCGTTCTCCCCTGAGAACAGCTCGTATTTCTGGCGCTCTCAGAGTGTTGGTCCGGACGAACCGTAACCATGCATCATCCAGACGCAGCGTCATCCGCTTGGTGGCATCCGGGGCATGGGACACCGCGTTCTCCACCCAAGTACAACTCGGGAAGAAGTCGATCGTCTCCCCTCGCCCAAAGTACTCTCCCCCGCGCGTTTAGTCGGATCTCCCCCCGTTCCCCCCTCCGCTCCGCTCTCCTCTCCTCCGCTCCGCTCTCCCCTCCGCTCGATGCAGCCGACGCTGTTCAACCCGCTCAAGCGCGCGCACTCGATGCTCATCCACTGGCAGCGCAACGACTGGAAGCGCCGCAACAGCATGGACGGCGACCACCTGCCGCTCGCGCACGCCGCCGAGCCGCGGGAGGCGCGCAACCAAGCGACGATGCCTAAGCCCTCGACCGCCAAGCGGCTGCTGGTGGCCGCGGGCGTGCTGCTGGTGCTGTGGGTGCTGACGGCGCTGCCGGTCAAGGCGTGGCTGGTCTCGGCGTCGGCGTGGATCCGCGAGCACACGTTCCTGGGCACGTTCGCGGCGATCCTCATGTTCTGGCTCGCGATCCCGCTCTGGGTGCCGTCGACGATCGTCGAGGCCGTGACCGGCTCGCTCTTCGGCGTCACGCACGGCGTCGTGGTCATCCTCATCGGCAAGACGGGCGGCTCGTGGCTCACGTTCATCATCGGGCGCCACGTGGGCAAGGACGTCGTGGGCGGCTACCTCGAGACCAAGTTCCCGACGTTCCGCGCGCTCTCGGAGGTCATGAACAGCGCGAGCTGGAAGCCCGTGATCTTGTTCCAGCTCGCGAGCATCCCCAACCTCTTCAAGTGCTACGGGCTCGCGATCACCAAGGTCTCGAGCTGGCGCTTCGTCGTCTCGTCGGCCGTCGGCAGCACGCCGCACGCGTTCCTCTGGGCCAACGTCGGCAGCCAGGCGAGCGACATCGCGGCGCTCGTCTCGGGGCGAAGCGAGATGACCGGCAGCAAGCTCGCGCTGCTGGTCGGCGGCGGCGTGCTCACGGCCGTGGCCATGGCGCTGCTCGTGGTCTACACCAAGCGCGAGCTGGCCGAGCTCCAGAAGCGCGAGTACGCGAGCAGCAGCGAGGACGAGGACGACGCGCCCATCACGATCGCCGTCGACTCGGGCGTGGGGCGCTACTCGCTCGTCAAGGCACGCGCCAACACGTACAGCTGAGCGCGCGGATCCGAGACTGAGACAAAGAGAGAGAGAGAAACGTATTTATCAATAGACGCCTAATCCAAGTTGACGGCGGCTCGGTCGATGGCGTGACGACTCGGGGCTGAGGCCCTGGGATGGGCGCGGATGTCCCAGGGGCGTACATGTATGTACCAGTTCAAAAGAGATACATGTCTAGGGATTGTACGTAAACAGACATACATCTGCGTGCGTCGACGAAACGACAGTGCGATGTCGCGACGACGTGGCCGCGACGCCGACCCCCATTCCCATTTCGGCGCGCCGACCCTCAAGCCAGCGACATGGACCTCGAGCGCCTGCCGCTTCTCCGCGCCGACCGTGAGCCCAGACGCTGCGGTGTCTCGGCCACGGCATGGCGCCGCCTGCGCCTGACCGTCGTAGCCGCCGTCGCCGCGACCGTCGTCATCACGTTCGTTGTCACGCTGCCGATCCAGCGCCTGCTCGCCGACGCCAGTGCGTGGATCGAGGCCCACCACGCCTGGGGCGCGCTGCTCATGCCGGCGCTCTTCAGCGTCGCCATCCCGCTCGGCCTCGGGTCCACGATGCTCGAGTTCCTCTCGGGCTCGGTCTTCGGGCTCGTGCAGGGCGCGGTGATCGCGGCGGTCGGGAAGGCCTGCGGCTCGGTCGTCGCCTTTGCGCTCGGCAAGCGCCTGGGCAAAGACCGCCTCGGCGGCTTCCTACAGGCCAAGTTCCCGGCCTTCGGCGCCATGGCCAGCGTGCTCGAAGGCCCCAACTGGAAGCCGCTGCTGCTCATCCAGCTCTCGAGCATCCCGCTCGTCGTCAAGTGCTATGGACTCGCCATCACGGACGTGACCGTGCTGCGCTTCGCGGCGACGTCGCTCGTCGGCGGCTTCCCGAGCTCCGTGCTCTGGGGGTACGTCGGCTCGCAGGCCAAGGACGTGCTCGCCGGAGACGCCTCGACCGGCGGTGCTGGTCGCTGGGTGCTCATGGCGGTCGGGCTCGTGGCGACCGTGCTGGCCATGGCGCTGCTCTTCGTGTACACGCGGCGCGAGCTGCAGGCGCAGCTGAGCCAGACGACCAAGGCCCCGTGGACCGACGAGGACGCGACCGAGAGCGAGGAGACCCCCCACACGTCCGAGGACGACGACGCCTTTGAAGGCGTGGTCTCGACGACGTACGGCTCGGTCTGATCTCCAGAGACCGACCCAGGCCGCCGCTGCGACGGATGATTTTCCGATAGAGTATTTAAATGAAGAATAGAGGAGACTGAACTCCAAGTGGTCGATGCGCTGACGACGGCTGAGCGTCAGGCCACCGCGTGAGACCTGGCGGGTGTCCCAGCAGCAGGGAGTGATCTGTACCTCTGACTATTAGCAGCGTACGCGCCGACAAGGGCCAGAGGTGCGTCCAGTACGTACGGACGCCGCCGGGAATAGGCAGCCGCCCGACGACTCTGCGACGCGGCGACCGAACGTCACGGCGATCTTACGTCACCTCCCACAGTGCCGCATCGACCACCGACAAGACCAAGCATGGAGATCGAGCGCGTGCGCCTGCTGCGCGCCGAGAGCGAGCTGCGCTCGCCGCACCAGCTCGCTCGCTGCCACGTGTCGCCGACGGCCCAGCGCCGCCTGCGCATCCTCGCTCTCGCCGCGGGGCTCGCCAGTGGGCTCGCTGTGCTCGTCGCGGTGCTGCCCGTCAAGCGAGCAGTCGCAGATGTCAGCGGGTGGATCGACGGCCACCACGTGTGGGGCGCGCTGCTGCTGCCCGTCATGTTTGGCGTGGCCATCCCGCTGGCGATCCCAGCGACCATGTTCGAGATCCTCGCGGGCTCGGTGTTCGGACTCGTGCACGGCGCGCTGCTCAACGCCGTGGGCAAGACCTGCGGCTCGGTCGTGGCATTCCTCGTGGGCAAGCGCCTGGGCAAAGACCGCCTCGGCGGCTACCTGCAGGCCAAGTTCCCCGTCTTCTCGGCGCTCTCGAGCGTCATGGAAGGCCCCAACTGGAGGCCGCTGCTGCTCATCCAGCTCTCGAGCCTGCCGCCCGTGGTCAAGTGCTACGGGCTCTCGATCACCGACGTCCATCTCCTGCGGTTCGCCGTCACGTCGTTCGTCGGCGGCTTCCCGAGCGCCGCGCTGTGGGCCTACATCGGCCACCAGACCAAGGGTATGTTCGCGGGCGAGGTCTCGGCCGGCGGCACCGGTCGCTGGGCGCTCATGGCCGTCGGGCTGGTCTGCACCGCGCTTGCCATGGGGCTGCTGGTCGTGTACACGCGACGCGAGCTCCACGCGCAGCTCCTCTCGCAGCAGAGCAAGGGCGGCAAGAGAACGCACTCGGCCAGCGACGACGACGAGGGCGAGACCGAGAGCGAGGAGACGGGCCACACCGTCGAGGAGCAGGACGCCTACGCCGTCGTGGTCACGCAGGTGGCCGCCACTGAGACCGAGCAGCAGGTCGCCAAGCGGATCTCGATCGTATGAGCAACAGCTTCTTTATTTTATAGATTGGATCTTCGGCATAGGTTACTAGGATACAGAAAGGTAAGGAGGTCAAGTTGAACTTCCAGTGTCGAATCGTCAGAAGTACCCATTCTCGGATTTCTACCAGTGAAATTGCGTTATTGAGGAATTCCCAGCCGTCTTCCCAGTTTTTTGTGCAACGCCGCGTTTTTTTCGATGGTTTTCGTCCGATTGTCGCTTGAAAAATTGCAACATTGGAACAGGGAGTCTGCGACATAAATTGCAGAACGGTGGCGTGTTGGGACCTTCATTGAGCAACCGCCAGCCCGCGAGGGCACTGAGTCTCGTGACGCAGGTGGTGTTGCCCTGGCTGCCACGCCGCTAAACCCATCGCATCAGCGGCCGCCGCTTCGAGAGCAGAAGCCGCGCGTCAGCCCGTTCCTCCGCGCGCCGTCCAGTGCGGTGGACCTCGACCGTGGACGCCTGCCTCTCACTCCAAAGAACCGATTTCTTCTGGCGGTGGAACAGTTTTTCTTCTTCCTTCTCTCCGGTGTTTTTTTTTGCTGGTGGCTTTTTTGTTCTCGGCACTCATGGACCTTGGACTCATCGAGCGGCTCAATGCGCTCAAGCTCCACGGCGCGGCTCCGTCTCCATCGCCGAGCGACGGCAACCAGCACGACGAGGCCGTGGCGGCGCTGCAGGACCAGTACGCGCGCATGGCCGCGCAGATGCAGGAGCACTACGAGCGCCAGTTGAAGGAGCAGGAGCAGGCGCTGGCCGCGCGCCTGCAGCACGAGACGCAGCAGCTGCAGCGGAGAGTCGAGGTGCTCGAGCGACAGAACGAGCTGCTGCGCAATGCCGTGGGCGCCGCCGACACGTACAAGGCGCAGGTCGCGGACCAGCAGATCCACATCGAGACGCTCCAGGACGAGGTCAAGCAGCTGCGGCTGACCAACTACCGGTTGCAGTACATGGTCCAGCAGAACGACCGCGTGGGCGGCGCGAACCACTTTCTGCCGCCGCCGCCGCCCGACATCTTCTGACGCGCCGACGCCTGAGAGGGAGAAGCAGTGGAGATGGTTCAAACCCCCGTAATTTATTCCTTTTTCCCACGTATGAGAAGACGTCGTTATGGCTTCGTCTTGGTGGAGACTTGGCGCTGAAGCAGGTTCGTCAGCAGTCTGAAGTTTTTTGCACCAAAGCCGAGTCAGCACAAGGAGAGAGAGAGAGAGAGAACGAGGAGATGGAGATGGGCCGCAGGCAGTTCAACCTACGCTTTCTGAGCGTTCGCCTGGGTCGAGAACGACGCAGCCGCGACGTAAAAGTCGTTCACAAAATGGTCGAACTGAGAACGCGATGGATTCCGCACAGCATCCAGTGAGTCATATGGGAGAGAGAGAGGGAGAGACAGAAAGGGATGTACCTCCGTCTCGAGGTGCGTGAGCTGAAACAAAAAAACAAGAATTGGTAGCTGCACTCAAGAACTCTATTTGGACTTGAGAACCCACCTCGTCCTCGACGGCCGTCAGTCGTTGGATGTCGAGGTCGGAGACGCATTCCTGCGGCTCGAGCCTGATGACCGCCGTCCGTCAGCACGCCTCCATGTCGATTTTACGAACTTCGTATCTCGTCGCACCTGGTGCGTGCATTGAGATTCGCGTCTCCCGACCTCAGGTGCTTGGACGTCCCAGGCGTCTTCTCGCTCGGCATCCACCGCGACTTGCGGCTTCGTGGACCGGAAGTTCCCGCGTCTTCGTCGCGAAGCAAGGCTTTGGGACTGCCAACCGTCACGGCACAATGAGCTGCTCACGAGCGACAATAGGACATAATCAGGCGCGATCGGAAGACGTACAGGTACGAGTGCTCCGCGGAGGGCTTGGAGAGCGGCAACTCGCGCGGACGAGCGCGCCACAGCGTCACGTCCATTGCCAAGAGCTCTTGACCAGCTCCTTCGATATTCGCGTGGCGCGCGTCACAGATTCACTAACTTTTCAAGCAACCTTCGTGCGACATCCCTGGTCATCACCGAGAGCTCCACACGAACCACACTTGAGATTGGCGCAATGGTGCTCGTTACGGCGCTGCGTCCGGGCGCGTTCACGCGCCGCACAGCGCTGCAGCTGCTCGCGCGACCGCACGTGCCTCACGCCGCCGCGAATGCGGTTCCGTCGCGGGTCTTCCGGGCCTTCAGCACTGAGTACGAGCCTCGCAAAGGCATTAGGCGTGGTCGGCGACATTGACACGTTCACTGCCATTTCCTCCGCCAGCTCGCCGTCGACCGACGCGGACAAGCCCAAGCAGGAGAAGCCCAAGGAGGAGCCGCTGACCAACAAGAAGATCTGGGACCGTATCCTGTCCAACCACCCAGAGCACGACGCCAAGAACGGCGACCTGCTCTACGAGTACTCGCGCAAGGTCTTGGCCATCGACGCGCTGCACTGAGAGAGATCCGAGTGCTGAGAACTGTTCTATGGTTGTTGCAGAGCTACTTTGGTTTCATGGGCGCTGGCTCGCTCGCGCATGTACGTCCGGCAGTGCTGGCCGTGGACTAGGAATTGGGAGTCTTGACTGATTGGGGTTAAACGACGACAGATCGCGTTCTGGTCGTGGTTCAAGGGCTACGAGCAGAGCCTCTTCGAGAGTTCGTCGTCGCTACGGCAGTCTGGAATGTCCATTTGTAGACTGACAACGCTCTGTGCGTTTTAGTGATGCCGCAAGTGCCCGAGCCCTCGTTCTTCTCCTTCGTGACCGCGGATCTCGGCTCGTCCATCGGCTTCGGCTCGAGCATTCTGCTCTCGTTCCTCGTTGGTTTCCACGCCAGAGTAAGAGGTCGCGAGTATCTGGTCTAGCTTCGCGTGTTCTCACTTGGTGGTGTCTGGTTAGCGTTCCGTATCCCGTATCTCCGTGGTCTCCGGTGGTGACAAGCTTCGCATCACAACCCACAAGTTCTT
The DNA here is from genome assembly GCA_023335855.1 of Pythium scleroteichum. Lineage (NCBI taxonomy): Eukaryota > Oomycota > Peronosporomycetes > Pythiales > Pythiaceae > Pythium > Pythium scleroteichum. Next base: position 30,130 of record JAADVR010000042.1, on the reverse strand, counting down.
CGGCGTAGGATCCCTAGTCTTACTTCTTCCTACTGCGAAATATTTGTCTGATCAGGATCATTGTAGGATCTCGGCGAGCCGTTCGACGTGCCGGTCTCCAACGTCTCGGCCAACCCGAACATGAAAAAGAATATGATCCTCAAGGTCGGCAAGGACCGCGGGTTCTACCTCGTGGACATCAACGGCCAATTCTACAACCGCAAGAAGCTCGAGAGCATGATCACCTTCCGAACCGACTTCGTACGTGCTTGTGTGTGGGTCTGGATCGATTATGAAGGCTCTAATCTGTTCCTTTGGCGCGATAGACGGACCACGAGAAGATGATCGAAGAAAAGGAGAAGGGCAAGACCATCGAGATCCGCACCGATTTGCCTCGCACTGAGCTCAAGAGCGACGAGGCGTCGTGCAAGGAGACGCTGCCCAAGCGGATCGCGTACAACAGCAAGACGAAGGGCAACCTGTTGGGTCGCAAGCGGAACCAGGTGCGGAAGCCCAAGGGAAATAAATAAATCTCGACACAGCGAGCGGAGCAATAGAGACAGAATCCTTCTTTCATCATAGTTTAATTTGGAACCGGGTGTCAGTTGGAGGCCGAATCGGCGGCCTCAACTGCAGCGGCGATGAGCAGAGCTTCGTACAGTTCTCGAGCATTGTCCACGAGTCGATCCGCGTCGATCTTGTCCGACAAATCACGGAGACACAGCAAGACAGCTGTCGGGTCTTGTGCCAGCAAGATTTCCTCGCGGAACTCGCGCACTGCCGCAACGCAAAGCACGTTGATGAACGAAAAGTCGCTGGGTGTCAGGCTGAAGATCGAGTCCCAGATCTGCCACACCTGCGCCATCTCGTACTCTCGCGACATGAGCACGCGCACCCATCTCAGGAGAAACATTTGCGGCTCAACGCCGAGATTCGAGAGGTGCCGAGCCGTTGGCGGGTCGCAGCGGCTGAGGATTTGGTGGTGAATACTGTTCATCTGGTCGTACAACGGCGACGACCCTACCTCAGTTGAGAGCATCGATAGCACGTTGACAGTTGAGCTTGTCGGAGCGAAGCTAGTTCGCTTTGGATTACAAGACGACGAGGAAGGAGGAGCCTCGGGGCAATAGGCTCCAGCCATGCGATCCATGATCTCCTCAAGCAGCAAGTATGCGTCGTGCTCCAAGTAGGATGGGTTGGTCATCTCGCGGATAATCTCCTCCACTGCTTCTCGGCAGCAACTACAAGAACACCACAAGATTAGTCGCTTGCACCCGACCCACGTCGAAATAAAATCACGTACTCCAAGCACTGTCCCGAGCCACCAGAAAACGGAGTTGTCCGGAGAAACTGTGCTCGGTCGAGAAACGCGGCCTCGTCCTCGAAGTCGATGAAGCTATCGACGTACACGTATGACGCATCGTCCGAATCACTTTCGCTGAATCGTTCAGCTGACGGGCTCGGACCAAGGGACACAAACGATCCTGTGCTGGCCGAAGCCGTGAGAGACACGGCAGACAGTGACTTGGCCAACTTGGAGGTGTGGTATGTCATTCCTCGAGCACCATGGGAGCATTGTTCGATGTGAAGCAGATAGACGATGGTCGCGAGCAGCTCTCCCATGCCTTGGTTATACGAAATCTCCGGGTGCGCGTGGGAATACGTGTACAATACTCGAATGAGCATGCACTGCAAACTCGCGTCGCGGAAGAAATCCATCGATCCGCGGGTCCGACGCACGTCCTTGAAGATGCCGTATAACAAATTGTCTTCCGAGGTTTCACATGCGTGGATGAACGCCTCGTCGTCCTGCTTGAAGTCGAAGAAATCATGGAAGATCTCATGTTGGCTTCGCTGATACTCGTACTGTTGGCGTTTGGTCTGAATCGTCGGCACCCATCGGCTAAACGGCAAGTCGAACGGAACAACATCAAGCCACACCTTCCACGCGATATTTCGCATGCAAGACCACGAAAAAGCTCCTTCCATAGCCTGAATGCGAATGTCCTCATCTTTGGATCGCACGAAGATCTCCAAGAATTCGTCCACTCGGGCTTTGAGCTCACGGGACTGGATCTCGCGCAGTGTGATGTGTGTCGCTTGGCTCGATAGTCGCCGGCGCTTGCTGCGTGAGGCTGTTCCCTGGCCGAGAACCACTCCTTGACTGACTTTCTCGATTGACGAGCAAATCGCCTCGGCCCAGTCGGTGGCTTCGCGGCCATGGTCAGCGCACAGGAACCACGTCTTGTCCTGGGTCACGACCATCACGACTTCTTCCAGCGTGTCGATGTGCGCGCTGTGCAGCGGGATGCACCCTGCGGGCGTGGTGTCACCTTTAGTCGCGTAGTAGTAGATCGCCAGGTCGCTGATCGTCGACCCAGCGAGCACGACTTCGAACTGCTTCCATTCAGGCACAGCACCGACCTCGAGCATGACTCGCCCGGCTTTGAGCTTGGGCTGCCGAAGCGAAAGAGCGTGAGCACGTCCCAGCAGAAGAGACCACGAAGAGCTGGCAGCTTACCAGGAAGCGGTGGACCATCGGACTCGGCACTGAGAAGTGGCGGAAGAGGCGCGACCACATCGAGTCGTTGGGCTGGAGCCGCGTCGCCGCTTTGAACGCCAGCGGCTCGTTCACGCCACTCGGGCTGCGCAGCGCCATGGAGGGTTGGTTCGAAAAAAAAGAATGGAGCTGCTCAGGAGCTCGCCGTGTTCTCTGGACGCGTTCTCTGGATTTTCCTCGATCCGGAACCAACAAATTGGCGTCTCCGCCGCGGATGAAGGCTCAGACTGCGGACTAAGGGCAGATCGCCGCCGTGACAAGTCGAGCTCCCTACTGCCGCTCCGCGCGTTCCGCTCAGCTCGCTATTTGAGGGTAAGCCTGCGACAGGGTTCGCGTGCGAAACCTTCCACAGATGATCTGCGATCAGCACGCCAACAAAATCCGGAAAATCCCTCGTTGGGCCACTCCAACAAGGGATTATCCAGCGATCTGCTACACGAGATCAGGTGTATACCTGTGTATACTTGCAGTTGGCGTGGCTTTTCAAGATTCATCAGCATTGCTGCCGCCCCCATCTGATCGCCCCCAGCATCTGCGACCCCACCAAGTCGCCAGTCGACGTGCGACAGGAACCAGACGCCAGCAAACGCGACGAGTCGTCAGTTCAAATCACATGTCGTCAGCCCGTAATCCCGTCGTGGGGTGGCTGATCCTCCCATTCCGTAAACCGGAGGCCTACACGAAGCTCTGGCGCATTCCTGTAAAATGTAGCCATGTGTCGTTTCGCGGTGCTCCTATTCATGAAACTCCCTGGGGAGGTCCATTGTGGTGCTTGTGACCTTCCTCGCGATGGTCGATGGCTTGTTCGCTCGTCCGATGGTCACCACAGCCGCGAATGGATCCACGTCGCCTCGCCGTCGCAAGCTCCGCTATGCCGTGTCCGTCGCGCAGCACCTCGAAGTCTTGCGCACGAGCCGAGCGATCGACGCGATGCGCGACGCGCTCTCCGACATGGCGATGCGGCTCATCGACGACGAAGAACGAGATGAGTTTGAGGGCTTCGACGGGCCCACGGTGATCGGTGGGGCTCAGAACTGTGCCTTTACAAACTCAGCGGGCTGACTCGGACGCTTTAGTGGATCATCTGAGTCGGGTCACGGAGGAGCAAGCCACTCTCGACTACGCGTGGCAGTCGTCGAGCCTCTTCGAGACGAAGTGGGTGCCACGCACGAGATTTCGAATCGGGTGCTTGCATATCTTCTCACTTAAGCTAATTACCCAACAGGTGGGAAGCCTTCGAGGTCCAGGAATCGCTAGTGTTCTCGATTGTGCTCATCTGCCACGCGAGTATCGAAGAGACCATAGCGATCCAATGCCTCGAGCTCGGCGCAAGCCGACTGCTCTGGGAAGTTTACGTGACGATGCCCAAGGCTCTTGAGCAACAGCAAGTACCGTCCTTAGTGCTCAGCGCATTGCGGAACTTGTGCTACGTGCCACCGATCTCCGGCGCAACCCCTCACGAGCTTATTCTTGAGTGCTGGCGCCTCATTCTCGAGTCGAACGAAGAGGAGACTCAGGTTCTTGGTACGGAAATCCTTACCAACATGGCTTCCCACGGTGCGGCATTGGCCAATCCCACGCGCGAGCGGCTCGCTCAGCTTGTCGAGCTGTTCTTCAAACTGGACAAGAGCGACGCATATCGTCGGATCGCCGTTCTTGACTTACTCACAAATCTTTCCGTGGACTCCAGCCTATGTCTCCTCGTGATGTACGAATTAGATGACCGCAAGCCACGCCGATATCGCCGCCACAGCGGGGCTGTATTCTTCATTGACCTTACCGAGAGCCAGCACGATCCAGCACTGAGGCAGAGCATGGAGGCACTTGCCCATAATCTCTCGTGGAGTGACCAAGCAGGGAAGCGCTCAATCCAGAAGCTCGGCCTCTCTACTTACATGACCCGCTTCGCGCTAGAACCAGCGATCAACAATTAAATAAGTCAGTTACTGCACCACAACAGCCTTTTGCTGCGAGGCTGAAAATAAATTCACCTGTCAGCTCGTGCATCCTTTTGCGTCACGCTGAAGAGAGCAGCTGACAGAGCAACGTCTTCAATCCCACTCGATTGAGCACTCGATTGAGCACGTGCCAGAGTCACGCCGATGCCGCTGCCGCCGCCCGCACCGCTCCCAAGACTATCGATCCGTCAGCAACCGGCGCAGTACCAGGCGTCCAACCCTGTGACCTTCGGCTCGGTGCATGCAGCTGCATTCGCCGCTCATCAAGCTCGACAGTTCCGCCTCAAGAAGCAGCAGCAGGCCTGTGTATTCGATGGTGGGCACGACCAGACCCGAGGAGCAACCACGATGAGCTCACGCCGTTCGATTCCTTTTCACGAGAAGAAGCAATTGAAGCTTCAGCTGAATATGGACGCGGTTGCAAAGCCAGAACCTCCGCCAATGTTTGCAACTCCGTACGTGGACCTCAGACCAGGCTTTGGAAGACAAACTTCATCAGAGATGACATGGCAATCAATGGAAGATGAGACAGCAGTCGACCGAGATGCCTTAGTGGAGGATGTCTCATCGACGAAGAGACCCTCAGCTTTCCGACCGCGTCGCCAATCGAGTGTGACACTCAGCCTCAATGTACCGGAGGGGGCTGAGTTTGAAGAAGTCGCCCATGACGGACCGGAGCAGCTCGGGAAGCTCACAAAGCGGGTCAAAAGGCTTGGCAAAGGCGCTGGCGGTGTAGTGTTTTTGTCCTTGTACCTGCCAACGCTCAAGCTTGTCGCCGTGAAAGAAGTCGTCGTGTACAAGGAGCAGGAGCGAGAGCTCGTCAAGCATGAGCTCCACGCTCTCCACGAGAACCTTGTGCCAATCGATTCGACTCCTACTACAGCTTCTCCAACCGTGGGTGTGTGGACACAGTTGCGGAACCGTTTGACTGGTGGTTCAAAGGCAGGCTCGAGCTCGACAGCATGCCCATACCTCGTTGGCTTCTACGGGGCGTACTTGCTCCCCGCGAAGTGCGCAATTTCGATCGCCATGGAGTTCATGGACATGGGCAGTCTCCAGGATCTTCTCGACGCGAACGTGCCCGTTCCGGAACCGATCCTTCGCCACTGTGCATTCTGCACCATGACAGCTCTGGAGCACATGCACCGCCACCGGTGAGCAAACCCAACTTCACCACGGAGACGCTCTTTCTGACGTAGCTCTTGCTCAGAATGATCCACCGCGATATCAAGCCAGCAAACATCCTCATGAACTCACAAGGCGAGTACAAGGTGAGGAGCACGAGTCTTTCGCATATGGATGATTTCTGACGATACCTTTCGTCTTTAGATTGCCGATTTCGGCTTGGCTGGGACGTTGATCAAGTCAGAGTCGTTCTTCTCCGAGTTCGAAGGCACGATGATGTACATGGCTCCAGAGCGCATCCAAGGTCAGCCGTACTCGCACGTGAGCGACCTGTGGTCCATGGGCGTGTCGCTGTTCTATCTCGCGACCGGCGCGTACCCATTTGCAGTCGAAGAGGGTTTCTTTGGACTCGAAGAGGCAATAGTCAACGAACCGCTGCCACCTATGCCGAACCGTTTCACGTCCGAGTGTCGGGACTTCATCAAGGCACTACTACGTCGCGATCCAACGAAAAGAATGACCGCAGCACAGGCACTAGCGCATCCCTTTTTGCGTGGATACGGGGCAAGCCACTCATTCCAGCAATTCCCATCCTTGTGGGAAAAAATGCCGCTCAGTCATGGGGCCATCAAGCCAGAGGATGTAGCTACGATAGCGCAACTTCTTGCCGACTACACCGATCGCCAACAACGACGCGGAAGCCGCCGTTCGAGTCGAGTATCCAGGGCACAGGAGGGACACAAATCCGCGCGAACATTAGCGAACTGGACTCATCACAGCAACGAGATCACCACAGCCAGTCTAAACGCCAAGACGATCCAGCAAGACGCACTTGAAAAGCTGGCGGGAGATTGTGGCGTGAGTGTGAACGAGTTGCAACATCTGATCGAGCGAGCGATCCGTCGCCTGTAGGAGTAGCGGTTTCACTGCAACGCCAAGGCTTCTGCAAACTAAGCATTTCGACGATCCAACGCAAAAAATTGGGAAGACACTGCTCTCTTGCTGGCAAGGTCCTGCTCAATCTTTGCCACACTCGTCTTGGTAGCTTGCTTAGCTTTGCCCACAATGTCACGCTCTTTCAATTCATCGAGTTGTTTTTGGATTTGCTCGAGCACCGTTGTCTCCTCCTTCTCTTTGGTGTTGACTAGTTGCTGGAGAGCGGGATTCTCTCTCTGCGGTAGGTGGAATCGGGTGGTGCATCCGTTACTTCCGTACCGTCCTTCGTCCGTGATATCACAGCAGAGCCACCGGCGAGCTCGGTGCATCATACAGGTGGCGGTCGTGGTAGTCATAGCGCTGTAAGAGTTTGGTTGGCGACTTGGGCAGGATTTCACGCATGCGAGTTCGTATGCGCCTGGATGGTACGAGCACGAGTACCGGTTGTTCTGTTCTTCCGTATACTCTTGCTTGCACAATCGACAGCGGACGCGCCGCTTCTGGTGTTGATGCAGAATCGCGAGCTTGGTGTTGATATCCTCTTTCATCAGTTGCGTTCGCTTCTGCTGAAGTCGATGATGCTGCATCAGGAGCCCATGTTTGACTTCAAACGATGCGCGAACCATCACGCGCTGCGACCACAACTTTACCCACTGCTGGAACCGCTCTCGCAGCATTCGCTTCTGGGAGAATCCAAACAGCTTTTCTCCAAGTGCTGAGCGCTTTAGCTGCATGTGATGATGTCTTCGTCTCTTCCGCTTGAGCACTCCGATTTCTTTGATCTTGAATGCTCGCTCGTCCTCGATCTGGCGAAGTTTCTCCAGCAGCCATGCCATTTCTCGCTGGTTGCATTCGACAATCGCCCCTCGGATGATGGATTCAGTCAGAAGATAAAAGTAGCGTGTATGTAGTTGGTCTCGTAGATACATCGTTCGGAACCTCTGTGGACGACCATGGAGGACCTCGGAATCCATGGTTGAGTTCAGAAAATGAATCTTCCGATATTGCTTGGCGCACTCCTCTTCGTTCGTCAGGGCTGTACGGAGAGCAATGTCGGCGTCTTTCGCGCGCTGCTTGCATTGCTCAGCAAGTGCACGCTTTGCCTTTGCATCCGAAACGACGTGGTCTTTCTCCGCCAAGATGCGCTTCAGCTCAGCCTCCATCGGCACCAAGTTGGCTCGCAGCTGGTCCGTTTTGCGTCTCCAATAAGAGGCACGCTCTGCCGCGTCCATCCACTGCAGCTCGAGTCTCGTAACCAGGTGGAAGGCCTCGACTGTCGCCATCATGCGTTCTTGCACAAGTTTGGCTTCGAATGCGGCTCGTTTCTCGGCTTCAATCCGCTGAACCTCCCGTATTCGTTCCGCCACTCTTGCAGCTTCACGCTCAGCAGCCAACTTGCCCTCGGCCGCTTGTTGAACGAGAAAGCGATCGAAGAGTTGTGCCAACGCCTCTGCCTGGGCTCGCGCAATCTCCTCGTCGCGAACCTGCATGGATAGCTCGTCTTCGATCTTGATCTGAGCCCACTCCCGATAAAGTCGGTGTTTTTCGTTCTTCCCCAACTTGATTTCGAGCCGCCGGGCTGCTTTGTCGTTTGCTTTGTTTCTCTCGTCGATCATAGCAGCATATTTCACTTTCATAGCTTCTAGTTCGAGCTGTCGCATGTATTCACGCATTTCCATCTCTGCGTTTGCCATCGCCTTCCGCTCTTGCATGCACAACATCACCTCTTCCAAATAGAACTTGCGGCAGTATCGCTCTTCTGCGAGCATTTCCTTGCGACGTGCCTTGAGTCGCAAGCGCTCTTCTTCTTGCAGTCGCACAATCTCCTCGCGACGAGCGATCTCGAGTCGCAAAGCTTGAACCTTTGCAAACTCCTTCCGCCAAGTCTCGTACATGAGCACAGCCTTGTGCCTCCTCACCAGCCACAGACGATCGAGTTGGATCTGCTTATGCACTGATAACGAACTCAAGCCGTTTGGATGTACTGGTAAAACTCCATGACTGACTACCAGTCCGTGATTCCGTAGAAGATGAGACCTGGTGGTGTCAAAAGCCTCTTCTTCAAGAAACTCGTCGCAAATCTCTTTGATGATAGCGACGAGGGAGTCATCGACGATTTCCTCGCTGAATTTGGAGACGAATAGCGCATCACGTTCTCGCTGGAAAGTCTGGCGCGTCTGCTCGTCTTGCTGAAGCAGAGCCTGCTCAATGGAAGCCATAGCGAGGCGTTTCTCGCTTGCTCGCGTCACGCGGATAATATCCAGCCGACTAGGCCATGACTGGGCTTTACCAGGCAATGTCCGTCGCTTGAGCGATACGCGAGTGTACTGGTGCAGCCTTTTGGCTTCTTCGGCAGCAGCCTTGAACATCTCTTTGCATGTCTCAGTTTCGTACTCGAACTGACGCGTCAGTTCTTCTTCACACAACCTTGTTCGGACTATCGACTCTTCGATGACCTTCTTGTACTGCCACGTCACGATCTCGTGAATGTCTTTCTCTTCTTGTGCCATCAGCTTACGCTCCTTCGACTCGCTTTCCTGTTCCTGGTGAAGAAAGTCCTTCATAGAGAGATCTTCTGCTTCCATCATAGCTGCCTCTGCCTGTCGATCCGCTGCCTCCAACATCACTATATCTTCCACCTGAATGAATATCGTTGCCTTCCATCTCTCAGGAGACACCACTACACAGTGGTCCTCATCTCGATAATACAAGACGCGGCAGAAGCCATAGCGAGTGCGAAGTCGACAACCTCGGTATCTGAAGTACAGACGCGACAGAACACGATCCGTTTGTGTCAACTCATTTTCCGCTGAGGCAAGATTGTTTGCTGCCTGTGTGATTTGCGATTCAATCGTTCTTGCTTCGTCTTGCATACGCTCGACAATATTGGACATAACTTCGCTGCTCTCTACGAGAGACGGCGCGTGGAACTCAGCAAACTCAGCCTCTTCCTCAACGCCTTCAAGAGCGTAGTAAGCTCGCTAGAAATGTGCAGTTGTGAGCACATTCGCAAGGCACGACGCCTAAGAGAACGCAGTAGTTAAACTCACTCACCTCTCGTTCTTTTCTCGTCGAATCGAGTTGATTGCGAGCTGTACCGAGCGCATGCAGAGCAGCCTGGTCCTCCTCAACTAATGCGATGGCGCGAGCGTGGTCTCGCTCAACCAGAGGAAGCTTCGCCAACACGAACTCGTTCTCTTCTCGCACATTCTCAAGGAAGTCGTTCTATCAAGTATTAATCTATCAGGGCTGGTACGCGTTTGGTCCAACATTGATAAACACATACCTGTACTGCAATCATTGTTGTCGTATGTGCATGCAGTTCACTCAGCTGGTGAATCCGGAAGTGGTAATTCTTTAATCGCCCATGGTACAGCACTTCGTCTTGAAAAGCTGCGCGATGCGCTTCGCTTATCGTCCGCTGATAAACGGGATCATTGCCGTCGACTGGATCTGGGTGTCGGTTCATGTTATGACGGTAGTTGAACTCTTCGATGGATTTCGGGTCCATTCGATCATAGAGCATCGCCTCCGACAGCTCAATCTCTCGGGCCTCCTTCTCAAGTCGGAATCGCTCCAGTTCGACCTGTTCAAAGTGAGTAGCATTTCTCAACCTGAGAGCTGCTCCTCCAGTTGATTGTGCTCGGTGCTGTTCAACATCGCGATCGAGCTGTGGGTCTGCACCACGTGAATGGTCAGGATCATCGAAGGATCTGCTCATTTCCTTGCCGCAATTCTTGCAGCGGGTACCCGAACCGTATTTTGAACCCCAAGCTTTCAACTCTCTATGTTCGCATTGAAAACCCCCCTTCATAGTTTGTTCGAAATTGGGAATGATCAACTGTTCCTTGATCCGTTGAGCTTGCTCAAGCTGAAGACCAGCAAGCTGTTCCGCATTTGACGCGCTAACCGCTTCGACAAGCTGCTCCTCTTGGCGGATTCGGAAGAGGCGCTCTCTACGTTCCTTTTCGCGCTGATCTTGCACCCGCTTCTCCTTTCGTTCCCATGTCTTTCTCACCAATGCAAGCCGTCCTTCAACATATTTGCTCGCATAATCTTCTCTTACCTCTTTCAAGACTGCCTCCCATGCCATGTGCACATCTTCCCTGGCAGTAGATTGCTGCTGCTCGAGTGCGTTGATCTTGCGTTGGGCAAGAAACTCGACTTGAGCTGACACTTGCTGATTGTACGTAGTTGCCCTCATAGCCTCCGCGTGAAACATCTTCGCCCGTCTTCTCATGTCAGTCTCCTTTTGTGTTGACAGGATGGCATCTTCAATAGCTTCGCGCCGCTCTGCTTCCATCTCCTGCTGGATGGTCAGTCTGGTTTCGTCGTGTAGCTGTTGCACTGTTTCATCCTTTCTTTTCAAGAGATCACGCTCTTTAGCTTCATCATCACAGATGACTTTCAGTGCCTTCGAACAAGCATTTCCAAGAAAAACTGCGTTCAATTGTCCAACCAAGCACCACTTTGGGCGAACTTGGTTCCTGACGCAGCCGTCTGAGACCGTTTCCTCGGGTTCGTACAACTGAGCCACCGGGTTACGAACGCTCTCCCAACATTCTCACATAAATGTGCCACTTTACCTTGTGCGCGATGAAAAGCTTCGTTTTGCCCTCTCTCCATTCTATCCGGAGTCCCATCACGAGAGACTCTCTCCGATACGATTCAACCACCGAACGACTTGGTATGTTCGCTCGTTTGCCTTGACCTCGACTCTTCGCGCTTGTGTTGGGAAGTCTTACCTCTCCTATCTCGGAAACCTTGAAGCTGCAGTACTCTCCGAGCGATCTCTTCGAAGAGAGATATGCTGGCTCTACAAGCGCGTGCTTTCGAGCCAAGAACTCAATTCTAGCAGCATTACCGGTAAACTTAAAATATCAGCAGGTATTGCGGTCGAAACGACTGACCTAGACGCGTGCCGACGCTGCTCTTTGTTACTATCAACTTCTCGATTAGAAGTGGAAATTGCATCACCCGTGACCTGTATTGTCTGCCGGCCCTGACGACGCAGCACATCTTGGTCGATTTGAGTCGCCAGCTAAGGACATTTATCAAATTAGCATGCATACAGTAACCGTGAATCAAGCTTCTGTGATAGCACCTCCTTCTTGATTTCGGCCCGGAGCATTCCCGCATATGTTGCACGCTCAAAGCGCTGTTGATGACCGTGAAGTAACGTCGAGTCCCAAGTCTTAGCTGTGCTGGTCTCCACTTTTACCAATTCTTCCAGTAAGTCAGCGCTTCGCTCACCACTCGTCTTCTTCGTTTGCATTCGGAGGGTCTTCACCAACTCCGAAAGAATATGATTCTCTTTTTGGATAAGTCTCATCCTGCTCTCTTCCTCACGAAAGTCCGTTAGGCGCTCTTCGTATGTTGCTGAATTTGCGAGGCACAGCCGGTATTGTGCATCTTGAGGGCGCATCCCCAAGCGGTGACTCATACCGATGCTAAAACAAAGCCTCGATCCGTAGAAGTCGAACGCTAGGTTCCCAGCAAGAATCGGTTTGCCGGGTTGATCACAAAACGTGTGTTCCTGCAATCCATCGAACTCAGATCCAACGTAGAAAACGAGCTTCTCTGAGACCTGATTGATCACTTCGTCTTCGGGACTCGAGTCACTTTCATAATCCTTTCGTGCGCGTGTAGGCACAACTTTCACCGTCATAACTACTCGAAAGACGCAGTTTTTTGGAAGGCGGATACAGCCAGAAATCTTCCCAGTGTGTACGTCTGGATCGAGATACACCAGGTTGGTGACTTCGTCAAACTTTAGACCGTTAGATCGCTTGGGATCCTGAGCATGCCACCATTCCAGATATCCCTTCACTGGGAATACACATATTCGAAGCTTCAACGGTCCTTGCTGAAAGGCAAATCGCGTTAGTGTGCATAAAAATCCTCTCATTGGCCGAACATTGAAAACGTACGTGAAATCGAGTGATAGCTTGCATGAGATCTGCTCGCAACGTGTCCTTCTGATGCTCTATCATACGGTTACGAATGCCGCTTAGTCGATTCTTCGTCACTTCCAACTCTTGTTCCCCCAACATCTTATGCTCTTTTGTTTTCCAGTCTTCGATCATCAGTTGCTTTGCTTTCTTGTAGTGCTCTTTGACAGGTTGAGACGCGTTCTCTAGGAGTTTCAGCTTGCTTGCCATTACCACATCCGCGTAAAGGTTTGCTGGATTTGGAAGAGCTATCGTGAGGTGAGGACCATCGTCGTTAATAGGGACAGCGTGAACTCCAGCATCGTGCTGAATTGATCGACCAACGACCATCGGAAGATCCAGTTGTCTCCTGTCAATCTCATTGATCTTGACCAGAAGAGCAGCCTCATTCTCAAGCTCTTTCACAAGTATTGGTCTAAGCGACCGGTCAGATCTATCTGCTAGCTCTGCACGTTTCTGAATATTGGATTCCCGTGCATTTAAATCTTGAAGTTGCTTCATGTAAGCTGCACGGCGAGAGACAAGCGTGTGGAACTGTAGCTTGTCATCTTCTGTTGGCTCACGCCGCGGAGGACCAGCAAGTTGTTGACTCAAATCCTCGTGTTCCACATTCACTTGACGGATTTCAACCAGAATTCGGTCTTTTCGCTCCATGATTGTCCGTTTATCGGCCAAGAGATTCACTTTCACTTGCTCGAGGACCTCCAACTTTTCTCGAAGTGCCAACACCTTGGACTGGGCCTCCATAAACTCGGTTCGGAGCAGCTCATGTTCCACCTCGAAGCCTCTTGAACTAAATAATCCAATTGTGGCTTCATCTACACTCTCCATCCACGGTCAGACCACATGTCTAGTGGATACGGTTGATTGGTCTTACCCATTCCTTCGCGTGGTCCACCGTCGATCGATGACTCCCACTCTCCCGGCGCAAATGCGGTACTGAACACCCCTGCCGACGATGTGGATGGATGGCGGTCGAATGCTTTGGCGTAATCCGCCTGCTCCTCACCGTTCATTTCGGCAATCTCGGCTTTCATCTTGTCGACTTTGTTGTCAAAGCGTTCTTGACGTTGCTCACCGAGTGCGAGCGAGTGCTGCTCCGCGTATTGCTTAGCATCCACGTACTGCTTCTTCCAGAACTTCATATCCATCTTGCGCCGATAGACGCGCTGCGCCTCGGCAAACTCTTCTCGCGCAGCACGTTGCCGCTGCTTCTCTGCGAGCTCCGCATCCATGCGCGCTCGCCGCTTACTCTCGATATCTTCCATCAGCCTCGCATGCTGTTCGCGATCCGCTTCTTCTTTCATTTCGCGCGAGCGCATCAGTAGCGGCGCCTTCTTGGCGTTGCGCTTCTTGAGTCCAAAGGCCAGTTCCTTCTCTGCTGCCTGCGCGGTCTCCCACTCGTCTCGCACGCGCTGTCGTATGATGGAGTACTTGTTCGCCTCTCGGTCCATCTCGAGGACGTTCGCGATGTGCTGGCGCAGTAAGCGGCGGCGCTTGAGCGGAGGGATCTCTGCGTACTTCCACGCCGTCTTCATCGCGTTCACGGCCTGCTCATAAGTCCCTTGTTACCAACCGCCGCCTCCATCGCTCCACGTCAAGACACACACCTCCTCCTTGACGGTCTCTTTGACTTTGTCAGCGAGCTCCCTGGCCTGCTCGATGATGGGTTCCAGCACGCTCAGACCTTTGATGAGCTCCTCTTTAGCGTTGAGGCTGCCTCCTTCTTCCTCCTCATCGTCGCCGTCTTCCTCGAGCCAGATCGCTTGGCAAAAAAAAAAATGAAACGAAATTGTCAGCACGCGAGACTCACCCACGATTGAGAAAGCTCGATGGCTTACCGAGCATCTTCTCCATCGTGAAGTCTTTGATGGCGTGGCCGCGCGAGAGCCACTCGGCCATCGCCTCTTCCTCGAGCTCCTGCTCCTGCTTCTTGGCCTTCTGTTTCGGCGCCATTTTCGAGTCTCAACACGGTTCTTCGCGGCAGCTGCTACTACCGGATGCGACTAGCTATACAGAACCACGTTCCGAGCTGCGGTTCGCTCACTGCGCGGCGCGCAATATCCACGGCGACGCCATATTTTCTTCTAGTTGGTAAATTGGCGCGAGACGACGGTTCTAAACCGGCAACCATATCATTGCAGAAGTAGCCTCAATACTCCAAAACATTTCAATTTGACACTTCATTTCCAAAAGCTAACATAAAGAGCATTATTTCCAAAGATTTCTCATAATCGCTCGGTCAACTGCAGTGAATCAAGGCTTGCAGGCTCGAAATCGAGCAAGTGGAGCGCCGCATGTGTGTCGTCGTTGAGCGCCTCGGGCGCGGGCACATCCAGCAAGTCGCCTAGTAGATCGAGATCCAGGTCCACCACGTCCAGCGCTGGGAGCTTGAAGAGCTCTTCGTCCACATCGGTTACACTCGTCGGGCTCGACTGGCAGCTGAGCGAGCGGCTGCGCTTGGCGCGTTTGGGCGACGCCGGTAGTCGGCGGGTACTGAGATGCGCCATCTTTCGGCGTTGCTCTAGTCGCTGCTGGTTGAGATTGGCCTTGACACGGTGGAACTCGCAGAAGCGGTGGAGGTCTCCGTCGCGCTTGAGCACGCGCACGCTCTCGCAGCGCTTGCTCGGGTACTTGCAGCGCAGCTCCTCTGGGACGAGACAGAGCGGAGCGAGCGAGTGGGTCGAGTCCATGTTGCGTGGTGGATTGCTGTCAAGTTGCTGAATGAGTCCAATCTCTCGGTCTCATTTGCCAAGTCGCTCGCAGTGGGTTACAATCGAGATGATATACGCTGTAAAATCTCTGGTCGTGACACTTTGGCCTCTCAGCCATTAGTTGTGACTGGAATTTAAGACCAGGAGGTGGTGATATCCATCGCGGTGGCTTCATGAAAAGAGGAGCGAACCCAAAGCCAAACGCGCGAGAGATGTGAGATGGATCACTTTGGACAGGGAGGACTTGGGGACAACTTTTGGAAGAAAATTGAGAATGTATTTATAAAGGTACATCATATTATACAGTACTAGAGCGGTACGTCCACCTTTACTGCTGACTTCTTTTTCGCGTGCATAGAGTTCATATATTCATTTAAAGAGGTAGAGCTGCAGTCGCTTAGGCCAGCGCCGATTACATTTGGAAAGACCGAGTCTTCCAGCACATCCTTTGGCGATGAGCAGGCGACGCTGACGTGCCGTGATGCATTCTCGCTTCTCTTTGCGCCCGTCCATTTGACACGAAGCAGGGGCAGTCAGTTCTGAAAAGAAAATAACTATGGCGAACTGTTTTTCCCGCTAAAATTCCAGCTTCAACTTTACCGAAAGGGACACAATGGATTCTTGGGTACAAGATCAGAACACTGAGAGGGACAATCACCCGTGAATCTACGCTCGTAGCAATCGCCAGCTTGCTGGGAGCCGAGAGGAATGGGTACAAGGCATCTACTACCGTGGATTTCCGACTGAATTTATTCGCGTTTCACTGCTAGGGGCTAGGATCTATTCGCTGTGAGTCGGTCTCCGTTATCCGCTGCAGGTGCTCGGCCACGACCAGCGCTTGCAACTCTTCGATCTCCTTGTCGTCCAGCTCATCGGGATCCAACTGAGAGATATCCAGCGCGCTGACGTCAAACTCGTCGTCGTCGTCTTGCTGACCAGAGTCTTTCTCCTCGTCGTCTTGCTGGCCATCTCGCAGCTTCGAGATCTCGTTCTCGTCCTGCACGCGTAGCTGCTCGTCCTGTTCGTCGTCGTCCACTCCGGCTTCGTCGCTCTCCGAACGCCGCGCGCCATCTTTCTTGCGCTGGTCCGTGCGTTTCTGATTGAGGTTGGCGCGCTCGCGATGGTATTCGCACAGGCGATGCATCTCGCCGTTTTTCTTCATCGCACGCGGGTTCTCGCAGCGTTTGCTCGCGTACCGACACCGCAGCTCGTGCGCACGCGCCGTATTGTTCTTTGACGACATGGTGGCTCCGCTTGTCGCGGAGATGAGGAATTTGAAGAATGGCCCGCCTCCCGCAGGGGCACGCACGCGGGTGAGGTTGAATGATGGGGTGGCATCGGACAGCGAGGTCCATTCGCCGGCGTTCCCTGCCGCTGGCGTGCTATCAGACCCCCCCAGACGAAGTGCCTGACAGTTCCTGTGTGACGCGGCGTCTCATTCCCACTGTGGGACATTGACGACTTTCATCGCTCTGACCGCCTTGGCATCGACACATTTTTTTTTTTCGAACGCGAAGAAGGCGACGGCGTCCCTCGAAGTCCAGCATGCTGCCGATCCATGTTTCGACCCGAAATCGTCAACTTTGGCCGAGCTTCGTTCCGCGAAGACGGTGTACCGTGTGCGCAACTGGCGACCAGCTGCGTGCGCGATCCGGTGCAGGCAGTTCAAGCACCGCAGTTGCGTCGATGGAGGTTCCACGAGCCCGCCGGTCCCCATCCGTGAGCGACTGAACTGTTATGCCCACGACAATGACTGCTTCGTGCCGCTCACACTGGGGTCCTCTGATGACTGGCGACTCGCCGCCAAAGCCGGCTCGGTCCAACAGAGATCTTGACCAAATCAGACGAGATGGCTACAAGAACTGATCGGTGGGGCAGACCTCTTGCAACTGTCAAGAGAGACCGTCCAGCTCGACCCGCGCTGCGTTACCGGCGTCGCAGCTGCTCAGCTGTCCCACATCGACCCACGTCAGCGTGGGTTGGGCCTTCCGAGACTCTTCCAAGGCGAGTTGGACCTCTTCGGAGGATGGGCGTCCCCTGATCTCGAGAAGGAAGCTCGCGCCACGAAGGACTCGTCCCGGGTCAACTTTCCTTCCTCCAAAAGCCCTTGGTGAGCTCGTTTATACCTGAACCAAGGAGACGCTCGTGAGTCAGAATGTCGTAGATATTTTAGGGGGCTCAGTGACTCATTACGGCGTCCTGACCACTAATCACACAGCTCCCGATGGTCGTAAAAGCGTTTTTCTCGTTGGTTTCGCTCCCAGTAATTCCCGACCGACTCCCCGTTTCTGAGATTTTGAGCGACACACGATCTCTAACCCTACAAAGAAGCGTGAGGGTTAGATTACTGACGGATCCTCTCACCACACAAAGTTCATTGGCACGAACAGGTTCCGAGTTTGTCCGCCGAGAGCTCTCACCTGCGACAGCTAGTGTAGGTACACAGCATCCGCGGGATCGCTCACTCTGACCCCCGGGCAGATCTCGCGGCCACGAGGGCGGAAGTTTCTTGAATCGGAATGCAAATCGACTGGAATCCAGGAGCGTTTTCGAACATCGTCAGTCAGTTAGCTGTGAATGCAACAGTTTGTCCCTGCTGAGTTGCGAGATTATCGGGGCTGCGTGAGGGCAAATGTCCAGAAGATAGAAAGGCGGGATGGACCTCAAGGTGGGAGGAAGCGCGAGCCCACAAAGCGAGAGGCTTCTCGGAAAGTGGACCGTAGGCACCCTGCCAAAGTCTGGCTTTCGTTCGCCATCACGGAAACATCCTCTTCATGATCGAATGGCCAGGAGGACACCTCGGGGAACAATGGAAGAATGATGATGCAGTACCTACTGTATTGGATCGAAGATGGTGGCACCGAAACGAAAGCAATTGGCGTCAGAAGTCGACCGAGCGCATTTTTCTCACGCCGAGCCGTACTCGCCGTTCTTTTCTTCGTGCGCGAGCAAACTTTCGGCTTCGGCCGAGTCTGGACTGGCAATGCCGGAGCGCAGCTGCGTGGATCGGCTGCAGTGCTGCATGTAAAGCACTGTGACGACCCCGAGGATGGCAGCAAGCGAAGGCAGCAGGCAGTAGACAAGCCGCAGGAACTCTGCGTCTTCGACGGGGAATTCCTGGAGCTTCTCGCGCTCGTTCTGAATGAGTAGTACTGCGATGCCGTTCGAGATCTTGTCGGTGAAACTCATGGCGCCGTACACGAATGCCCCGCTCTCAATGTTATTTCCCACGAGATCGCCTTCAAGGCACACGGACGTCACCATGATGATCGAGTTGCCCATGCCGAGGACAACCGAGAACGCGTAAATCCATGTGGCCGTCTCCGGGGTGAGAGCGTAGGAGAGGTCAAGAGCAAACACCACGAGCGCGGAGCCAAGCGTGAACGAACCGGTTCGGCCGAGCGATTCATTCAAGTACCGAAGGAAGAATGTCGCAAGAAAGCCCGAGATGTACACGAGCAAAGGTACAATCGCAATCGCCGTGGCTGACATCTTGAGCGTCACGATGAGGTAGAACGAGATGAACACCTGTGTCACGTTGACGACCAATCGCGTACACATGTAAACCATGCCGACCTCGTAGAACATGCTCTCCTTGAACCAGCACTTCCACGTCTTGGGCTTGTGGGACGACCCGTACATGTGGTCTACATCGATTAGATCGTGGACTTCGAGATCACCATCGAACGGAAGAGTAGCTGGTCCTCGTACTTTCGTGTCTGCCATCGAAGGGCTTTGGCTGATGATGATGCGAGTCTGGCGCGCATCTACAATGGAGGTTGAGGTTCGCTCTTTGGTTCCCGCCAGGAAGATCACCGTGCAAACGCCACCAACGAACAGCGACGTATACGCAAGCAGCGTGAATTTCTCCGCATCCGGCACGTTGTACGGGTGGACAACGCGCAAGAGCACAAAGAAAACGCCAAAGACGAGCACGTTCGAGAGAATCGTAAACGCGTATCGCGTGCTGTTGAGCACGCAACGCACGTTGTCGTCAGTCGAGAGTTCTGGGACCTATGCACACCAAAATTTAGAACCCCATCCAAACACCCGTTAGTATCTTGTCCAAAACCACCAACTCTCTGAGCACACTCACCAGCGCCATGTGGGATACCTGCACCGCCGCCCAGCCGAAGTTGAACAAGCTCGCACTGACACTATAGTAAACCACCAGCACCATCCGGCTGGGCGTTGGCGTGAACCATTGCGGCGCGCACGCGGCAAACACGAAGTAGAAGCAAACGATCACCAACAACGCGCCGCCAGCGAGCCACGTCTTGCGCCGTCCGAAGCCAATTGACGGAATTCCCTTCGACCGATCCGAAAGCACGCCCACAAGCGGCGTCGCGACGCCATCTGCGATCTGGCCGGCGAACATCACGACCGCCGAATCCACGGGCGATAACGAGGCCGCTTGGCGGAGGAAGACCAGCAGGTAGGAGAACCACGTGGAGGCGCACATGTCGTTGAGCACATGGCCGACGCCGTAGGCCACAAAGCGCGCCGGCGTCCAGGGCGCCTCCGGGCGGCGCTTGAAGCTGGCTGGGGCGGGCGACGAGCTCGCGTCGTCGGCAGCCATGGCAGAGGCTAAGGGGCGGGCGAAGGGAGGTCTACGTTCCGCCGATGGAGCTCTCGACGTCAGGGGATCCCACGCGTTCCATTGGTGTACTAGCCGACTCCTTCGCATAAAACGGGCGCAATCAATTGCGCAAGCAAAGGAGGCTCTGTTGATTGGGTGAAAACGAACACGTAGGTTCGATTGGCGGAAAAATCGCCAGTCAAGATAATATTCAGATGTTATGGTGGTGTGGACCACGCAGTTGATATTGTTGATGAAGAGTTAACCTTGGCGGGTCTGTTTCCCCCTGGGCATCATCAACAAAGCAAGATCGTCGACAGGAGCGAGGGCAAGCGGGTTGACAACCACGACGATGGCGGACAACTTTGCGCGCCGCATGGCGCTGCTGCTCGTGCTCGCTGCAGCCGTGGGCAGCGGCGTCTACTTGTTCTTCGCGACCGCGCCGGAAGCAGCCTTGTGTGTGGCGAGCGCGAGAAGTTAACTTTCCCGGTTGCTGACTGACGTCGTGCCGTTTCCGCAGCGAGGCCTGCAAGCCCATTTCGCTCTCGTACGTGATCAAAGGTGTACTGCCGACGTGGCTCAACGGGCGCAACGACAAGATGGGCACGGTCCAGGGCCTGTGGGCCTGCGCGAGTCAGTACAAGCAAGAACACCCGGGCTACGTGCTCGCGAGTTTCTGCATCGTGTACATCACGCTGCAGACGTTTGCGATCCCCGGGCCGATCGTCCTGAGCATCCTGTCCGGTGCGATCTATCCGTTCTGGCAGGCCCAGGCGCTCGTCGCGTTCTGCGCCACGACAGGCGCGTCGCTGTGCTTCATGCTGTCGTACTTCCTCGGCCGCGACGTGTTTAACCGTCTCTTCTCGCGAATGATCGCGACGTTTAAGGAGAAGGTTTGTGCGGTTTTGATTAATTGGGCGGAAGAAAGCGGAGACGTCACTGATGCGTGTCGACGTCATAGATCGCCCAGAACAAGAGCAACCTGTTCTACTACCTGCTGTTCCTGCGCATCACGCCACTGCTGCCGAACTGGTTCGTGAACATTGCGTGCCCGCTGGTGGATGTCCAGTTCAAGTACTTCTTCCTGGCGACGCTCATTGGTGTGTGACGAGCGCTGCTGATTGTTTTTCCTGTGCTAACTGTGGTTGCGTAGGGCTGTTGCCTGCCAACTTCCTGCATATCACGACCGGTGCGACCTTGAACAGTGCCGCGGGCGACGCGTCGGGAGGAAGCAACACAGTCAACTTTGCCGTGCTATTTGCGCTCCAGTTCGTTGCGCTCCTGCCTACACTGTTCAAGAGCAAGATCGAGAGCTACGAGAAGCAAAAGTTTGCTGCCAAGCAGAAGGGTCAATAGAGATCCGCTGATGGGACAGACGTGTGAAACCACGTGACTCTACGATTATAAGTACACGAGATCACTTCTTCGAATGCGGATCGCGGATGTGGCATCGACTCTGTCTTTACTATTCTCGGATGTTTTCTCTAGGTGCATCCAACCGTAGTCGTGCCGCAGCGATCAAGTTGGACGACGAGCTTCCTGTCGTGCCGAGTGCCAGTGACCCTCTTGGTAAGAATCCAATGTTGTCAGAGCTGCCGTGTGACAACAGCGGCGGTTTGGATACGCTCGTAGGAGGAGACACTCCCCTTCTGGTGGTTTGGGATTCGTCGCTGGAGCTAAGGCCCCGCAGTTCCTCATATAGGTGAGTATTGAATGCGGGGAAAAGGTCAGCGCTAGTATGACGGCCAGATTGACGACGACGATGCCCAGGTGTGATTGATGACGATACTGAGGTTCTCTGTGGTGGAATAGCTCGTGTGATCTGCCTCGTCGCCGTCTTCGCCAGCTCAGCCTCACTAGCACTGTCTCCGCGCCTCAGCATGGTGCTCTTTGAGCGCACGTTTCGCCAGCTCTGCTCCGCATCGCTCGCTGCGAGGTGAAGAATGGATTCATTGAGGCTGTCATTCGTGTCGATGAAGCGCTGGAAGTGTTGAGTCTGGAACAAATGTACACAGAATTCCCGTTGGCTCGGATGCACCGCAAGGAAACTTTTCTTGTCAAATGTGGTCGTTTCGCGGCCTTCCAAATTCGTGGAACGATGGCAATATTTACGAAAGTCTTTGAGGAGTCTACAAACAAGTAAGAGCAGTTGGTGGGATCCGATAGGGAAAGGAATGCGATCAAAACTAACCTCATCACGAATGTTGTAAACGGCGTGTAGAGCTCAGACCATTTATCTTGTAAATCTTCCTGTTGCTGAAGCATTTGTACAGCCTCCGCATCGGAGACATCAATGGAGTGGAATCCCCCAAACTCGGGTAGCTCGCCATGCTGATATGTACCAAAGTGTCGTCGAGACTGCTGACTTGCTGCCCAGGTGCTCACTTTGCGCAATGACTGGAGGAGTTTCTTGGCTCTAACCTCAGGTAGTGCCGGAAGAATCTCCGCCGTGGGGACGACGACTTCATCTCTGTCCAAATAAACTACAATGACACCTTCGGAAGGCAATCTATCGATGCTTGAGTGAGCGCGAACGCCCATGAAGAACGGTACCGGTGCGGTCACAAAATCAAGCAACGCCTTTCAATCCACGTCAAAGAGATCAGCCTCAGAGATTCGATAGAAATATTCTCGTGCACGTACCAGAGGTAAGACTGGGATGTACACGACTTGACATTCGAAGGGGTGGATCAGCGCCCGAAATGTCTCGGCAACAGGAGTGAGAATAGCCGTTGCTTTAGAGCACAGCACTATTTTCCTCTCCGTGAGTAGGAAGCAATACACCTTCACGATGTTCTCTGGACTGAGGCACTGGAACAATATCGTGAAGTCGACTTCGTGCGGGAAGAGGTGAGGGACCCCGGGCTGCAAGCTCGAAAGAAGTCCGATTCGGTCAACAAGCGTGAATGACGTGATGCTGTGGGGTGACGACGGGATCGGAATTTGCTCCAGAATGTTCAGCAAGAACGCTTCCAAGGGAAATGGAGGCATCGATATGGAGAGGCGGTATATGGTTGTCAAGCAGTTCCTGAACGTCTGAAACAGTGGTACCCTCGACAAGATGCAGATACACTTCGGAATGAAGAATCGGCTTTTCGTCTTGCGCTGTTGAATATCCTTCAAGGACATCCACGAAGGCAGATTTGCCGTTTTTGCGCCGCGCTGTGTGCTAGAGATCATCGCTAGCACGTCGATCGGATCTCTCTCCTCTGCAAAATGGAGACATGAGCCGTAATTGCGAGTTCCGGTGATGTCAGTTAAAACAAGATCAAATGCAACGGGAGGAAGCTGGTCACTCGACATGAATGGGTCTTCTGGGAAGCAAAATTTGGAGAGTTCGTCCGGAACATCGGCCCCTGAAGGCAGAACGTCGATTACGAAAGGCTCCAGTCGAACATCGTTTGGGGTCTTCGTGCGAGAGAGGTCATCACTGCTATCCCCTGTCATTTTGGTGCCAAGTACTACAATGCAGTCGGCAACTCCGTTTGGAGCCTCCGCTTTCGATGTGAACGAGCCAGTCACTGACAAAACTGAGGCAGATGCTCGCTGTCTGCCGTGATTAAACAACTGAGCGCTGACCGTGAGTGATTCAGCGCTACACAATAGGGTGTGTTGAAGTCATCTTACCATTGCTTTCAGACTCTTCCCCCTCACTTCCCTTCCTTGTGCCGGTGCGCCTGATATTATTGATACTGGCGTCTCGGTGTGTTTGGCGGTCAACAGATCAAGAACCTCACAGAACGTGATCGGATCTGCATCCACACGTGAGCAACGTGTATCTAAACTCCAGAAGGTGTGCTACATACCAGCCTCGACCATCCAACAGAAGTACTGGAACACTCCTTTTTCAGTCAGGCATGGTGATGGTAAGCCCGCATGGTGATCGAAGTTAGACACAAGCCAGTCCATCACTTCGTCAGAGACAGGATTGTGCCCGCAGATGTCGTTGAATCGGCTGAGTGCTCGTTGCGTGAATAGTCCTGTTTTAGCAGCATCAACCTCTCGAAGCGCGGCCGCGAGCACAAACCGGTAGAACGGAATGATGGCGTTTCCATCAACCTCTTCTAATGCTGTTTTCTCAGTTTCTGGCTGAAAAAACTTCGCTCTCAGTGCCATCACGGCAGATATATAATCTCGTTTGGCGTGGATACGATCGCTGTTGAGGCGTTCATGGGTCTCTCGTCGCGATATCGAAGAGAGCTGCTGAATGGCGTTGTCAAGGAGGTGTTTTTCTGCCAGACATCCTCGCGGCACGTGAGATGCTAGCTTGAAGCTCACCGATGCGAGACGATCTTTAAGACCGCACACAAAGCCGTCGCCTTGTCCGTTCCAGCCAACATTTATCGAGCTTGCGAGTAAGAACTTGAACATTCGCTTTGCCTCACGATAGAAATGGCCAGCGGAAGACGTTTTTGACAGAACG
Organism: Pythium scleroteichum; assembly: GCA_023335855.1. NCBI lineage: Eukaryota > Oomycota > Peronosporomycetes > Pythiales > Pythiaceae > Pythium > Pythium scleroteichum. Next base: position 5,905 of record JAADVR010000042.1, on the reverse strand, counting down.
TTAAGGCTGACGTAAAACTTGGATGAGGCACCACCTTCTGCCAGCGAAGCAGCATGAACAGAGGTAGAATCGTGATCCTCCTCAAGTGCACAACCTAAATCGAAATCGGCAGCCGAGTTTTTGCTGTGGGCGAGGACATCTCCATAAGCGTCAAGGCATTTCGCTCGGTGAACAAGTGCCTGCATGTAACGCTCAGCGACTGTCTCACGCGTGAGGCGAGAGCACGTCTCGTCTTCGCTGTCGTCGTTGTCGTTTTCTGTAAACCCGGAAGTTGTCAAGCTAGGATGATTAGGGTTTGCCTCGAGGCGCCTGTGGATCTCTTCGAGCAACTTGCACGCCATGGCTAGTTTTCCTGACGCAAGAGACAGTGTTTCAGTCGCAAGATCCATCGTAAAGGCCGCGGCAGTTCTGCCGTTATCCCACAGATCCGAAGTGACGCGGTGGTAAGCTCGAACATTTGTGAGGTGGAATATCTCCTCGTATTTGAATACTTTGGACGTGCTCCGGAGTAATTGCATTGCAAATACGTACAGTGACATCCCAAAGCGCTCTACCACACGTGTCTTGCGATCGAGAAGTTCTATGACGACGTCGCCTGCGTCATGAATAAGAGAATCCAGATAGTTGAGGACTTGAGCGTATTTCTGACCCGCCGCGACCCAGATATCCAACATTTGCGGCACGGTTTCAGTGTCGTCCAAACGGCGCTCAATGCTATGACGCTGCAACTCACTTGCCAGAAATGTGAAGATCTCGTCAGCGTCATTCAGCATTGTTACATGCACTTCCTTTTCGCGCTCCAGCCTCTTCGCTAGTGTATCTGGAGTTAGGGGGGCACCCTCGGCTTCAGAGGACACTTCTTGCGTTGGACTGTCTCCGCTCAACTCGGACCCATCTTCCCCCCAGTCGATCTCGAGACTCAAATCTACGTCTGCCTCTTTCATTGCCTCTTCTTCTTGCTCCGGCCCCGTTTTTTCTTTCTCGTTGTCGTCGTCACCCTCATTTTGCTGAATGATCACGTGATGCTCACTCGGGATCGGCGGTTGTCGCAACAGCTCGCCGCACAAGGTGAGATAATCGTCTAGGTTGTCTTCTCGATGCATTCGGCGAAACTCTTGCTGGAAGTTGACGCTGACAAGCGGAAGAGTCGTGTCTTTCTTCATGCTGGCGAACCGCGGCGTTGCGCTTGCGATGGCGATGGCTGTTGCACGACCTGATGTTGCGAGTCGAAGGGATACGAAGTGCAAAAATGCCTTGATTGCCTGAACTCCCACTTTAGTGCTAACTCTCCCATGTTGCTGGCTTGATACGTAAGTGTGACGGCGTTGATTATCACGGGATGGCCGCAGCGGCTTGGCGAGAGCCAGGCTCGGTATTGCTAGCAGTGCCAAGTATGCGACTACGTGAACGATGTGAGCACATGATATTTCCAACACGCCTCTTCCTGAACCGTCTGCACCAGTGTTCAAGCTCGCCAATGATCCCGAACATCCGAGTCCGAGTGTTGTCGCAGCCTTTGTCGAGGAAAATCCATGTCCAAGTTCGATCCGACAGCAATGGATGAAGCAAAAGCTTAGCTCAAGAGTATTCAGCGGAACCGTGTTTGGTTTGATGTCGTGAACAAGTCGGCTGAACTCATGGAATTGTAAACCTCTTTCGCTGCGAGGGCCGGTGACGGATGTTGAATACGCCAGCGCGATGTCAAATAACGATTGTGCAAATCGATAGAGCAATTGCTTTACTTTTCGTCGCAGAAGAACCAGGTCGTCGAATACCAACCAAGAGGGAAAGAGATGGTGGACAGTCTCACGCTCTAAAGTGTCGTAGTACAAGATAAGGTGCTCGTGTGCAAGTTGTTCGAGTGCCGCTTCTCTCGACTGGGTACTAAGGCGCGGAAACATGAAGACTGCTATATCGATCAAAGCATCGAGGAACTCGTCAAAAGTTGCGCCAGCCCCACTGTAGTTCGGTGTCGCTGTCTTAAACGCAAGTACAACTCGAACGGTGAGATCGCGAGTGGATTTCTTCGTCGAACGGCTTGATTTCCACTCTTGAGATGTTCCCTTTAGCACAAGCTGTTTAAACTGATAGCATGTTATAGTAATCTGGCCTTTGCCATTCCAGTGTGGCAGCGAATGAACCAAGAACACATCGAAAAGCTTCTCCTGGAGCCAAAATGGGTCGCTCTTTTCGCGAGCACTTGCACCCTCCACATCAACGTTATTTGGAATTGCTGTTCGTTTCTTTCTCAACAAGAAGCTTGTCGCTACCAGTGAATCAAGCGGTGTATCGTCCTCAATACTATAGTTATCGTCACAGTCGACGAGCTCGAACTTGACCGGATCAAGCTGCCAGAAGTGCGCAACATCTTGCAGAAGCTGCCCAGCTGTGTAGTCAACCGTGACCCACCCGTCATATATCGGTCTCTTCTCGAAGTTATTGGAACGGCTCCTCGATGCGTCTCCGCGATCTTTCGTATCAGTGTCGACGAAATCGACTTGCACTTTGTTCATGGTTATAGGAAGGGGGATCTGTTACGTGGGCGCTTAAGCAAGCGCGGACGTGTTCCCCGTTGTCGTGTTCGCCAACCGATAACGGTTCGCCAAGAATAACTAGATGACAACGATCCAACTCAGATAAACTGTGCAGAAATCAACAGCACGTGCGGAAGAAGAGCAATGAAGGCCAAGCAGGCGAAGAAAGCCGCAACACACCCATGGGCAGAGCTGTGCAAGCTGTCGTCGAGTACGAATATTGCATCAATGATTACATTGACATTACTGACTTGTGATCAGTGACAATCAGCCAACTCAAGGTCCTACATGTTCACTACACCACACTTAATCGTTTCTGCGTCGACCCCGAGACCATCGAAAAGGAGAGCGAGACTGCAACGGAAGGATCGGCGTAAGTTGCTTCACCGTCCATATCACGAACAGAATGTTTTGAGTTGACTCGGCAGAAGTAGGGACGCTGATGAGAAAGCTCAAGGACGACCCTTAACTAGCAGCCCGCCGACTGAAAACCATTCACTGAGCGAAACCTCAATTGAAATCCCGTTTGAGCACTACGCTCAATGTGTCCACACGCTCATCAAACACGGCACTGCTTCGCAGCAGTTCGAGTGTAAGTCCAGATTCAAACTACCCCTTTGGGCGGATACATTCACAGTGAGCTCAAATGTCAGATCTGTTTCAAACGTACGCAATCGAGAGTGAGCGAGGGATATCGCGAATCGAACTATTTCAGCTACTCAAGGAGCACTTCAGGTCGGATGGAGCCAATGCTTCCGGCAAGCCTGCCAGTGGTGCAACCTCGCCAGGACCGGCGACCGAAACAAGGCACTTCGAACGCCTTTACACGTGGCTGAAGAAGCATTTCAACATGTATGATCGTGCTCGATGCGGTTTTCTAACTCTATCCGCGACTGTGGATATGCTTGGCATTCATCCCGATGCTTTCTACCATTTCCAATTTCACATCGAGCCTTTCATCAAGAAACTTGGCGAGAACAACAGACAATATGAAGTTAAAGCGAGAGCAGCGGACATCCAGCTTTAGTAGTTAGACATATGCAAGGGCATCAGTATGCATCTTCTTCGACGCCGTCAAACGTGCATTCCAGCGTCTCCCGACGAGCCTCCGCAATTTTCCGTCGCAGTTCTGCTTCGTCCATGTCGGGATTTGTCTTTGCTGTCCGCATCTTCCGGTTGCCCGACTTGGAAAATGTCTCGGCTGTAGCACTGTACATAGTCGGATCTCCTTCATATGGATCTAGTGGGGGTTGGTTAGGAGCCTCTGAGTTCGACTTCCAGTCATCGCGGGAAAGGTCTCGCCTTCCGTGCTTTTCCAGCAATTCCCTCCATTTTTCATTATCAGCATCGCTGGAAGAGCTCTGCTGACGCCGTAAGAAAAACTGCGTGGCCAAGACGACGATAATAATCATGGCAAAGAAAGTTGCGCCGCGCCAAACCATCCAATCCCCTGTAGACGTCTCTGCGCTCGGGAGCAAGCTCTGGAAGATCATTAGAGTCGCACCACCAGAGTTTCTTGAAGTAATCGCAGCAATGATCGTAGCATGCCCGTTCTCTGAGACTGCGATCAGACTTTTGGAGCCAGACGCGTTTGTTGGATCGATCGGCTTCGCGCACACCCGAGCTAACGTTGCCGATCCCTCAAGACGTGAGACGCTATAGATGTGGATCTCCTTGCTCGAGGCGACAGCAATGTGTCCTCTGAACGCCACAAGCTGCAATGGCCTTGCCCGACCAACAATCGTGCGATGGAGAAGCCTGCAGTGAGAACTCTCGGAGTTCCTAGTGACTGCAAAGACGAGTAGCTCTCCATCGATTGTGCCAGCGAAGACCACATCCGCATGCACGGGATCAAACGCTATCGAAGAGACGCTGGCCAGCGAGCCTTCGCAAGTATTGTAGTCGGGAACTTTCTGGCGAGTTAGAGGGAACACGACGACGTTAGTCCCATTTGCGAACGCGACCAAGTGGCGATAAATAGCTAACGTCGTCACGTTCGGAGAGCCCGTGGCCACGGAATGAACCAGTGAGCCGTTCAACGCGTAAAAGCCAAGCGTACCATCACTGTGAGCCACGCTGAGTATGCTACGGCGAGAAGACCGCGAGATAGCGGCAGAAGTTGCACCGTCCAGCGCCGTGGAGCTCATGGGAAGCTCAGCAAACGACAACGCAATGTCGACGGTAGAAAAGGAGCTCGTCTGTGGGAGTGGTCTCTGGGCATCGAACGCTTTTTCGGGCAGTTTCACGGTCAAAACGAAAACCCGAATCCTCGGAAGTGACTTGTTGGACATGGCTACCAGTAAAGATGGGTCCGCCGCAGTGTCCAGATCCAGGCTGGACAGGTCAGTGATTCGTGTGTCAATCCGGAGAAGCTCTCGTCCAGACGGTAGTAGGATTTTAACGAGTCCGCTTCGAGATCCGACAACGACCAAGTCGTGAGTTGGTAGGGTGTGTATCTTGGCCATCTTGATGTCAGCAATGTCGCCATCCAAATCGACCCTAGCTTTCTCGATTGAGTGAGTATCAAAATGCCCCGTGGCCTCTCTTGCCAACACTTGGGCTGCAACGGCTTCAAGTTTGCGGTCGACAGCTGCCTCATATTCACTTCGTGGCGCGCGTCGGGTGCGATGTGCTTGACTCAAACCGAGCTCGTCGTGGCCCGTGGCGTCTGATTTGTCCAAGAGAGCTGTCCGCATCTTCTCCAATGTCTGCATCTTGCGATTTTGAAGCTCGATCATGGCCTCGAGCGTCTCCAGTTCTTTCTGGAGCACAACCAGCGAGGCCTCTGACTTGGGTTCTCTTCGACCGCCTTGATGTGACGTTCCTGGGCTGGTTTGCCCGTCGTTCAAATGAGACGATTCCGTTGCAGGAGGTCCAGGATCTCGCATTGGTACCGCCCGGGCTTCGTCGGCGTCACCTACCACTGTCACCGAAACTTCGACAGACTCGGGGTGCTGGGCGGATGTTGGTAGGACCACCCAGACCAGAAGCGCGACGAGGAGGTGGCGAATGCACCTCATGGTGATCTGTGTGCGTCGGCTGCGGAAGCGTGCAGGCCGTAGACTACACGACGCGTTCAGTTTCAACACGACCTTTCGAGATCGGATTCTGTTCCTAACTGACATCTACCGTGATTCATTCTAGAACTGGCACTGCTCGCTGTACTCGGGCAAAGTGTGAACTTGGCACGCAGTGGGTTCGTGATGTTCTCGTTCTCGTTGTACACGTCGCAGTCGGTCTCAGGTTTCAGGGCCACGACGAAGTCGCCTGGCTCAGCCCACTGTAGGAACCCTTCACCGATCTGTGGACGATATACGCTCCAGTCTTCAGCCGTGAGCGTGAAGTTGACGAGGCTCGACACGCCAGGCATC
>JAADVR010000041.1:0-102628 GCA_023335855.1 Pythium scleroteichum | reverse complement strand
GTTGCACGGGGAACTCTTCCGCATCGGTGCATTCCCCACCGCGAGTGAGACCTTCTCTCGAATCCTTCCACGAACGTTCCAAAAAGATACTTTTCAAGCCAATCAGTTCGCACTCGGTCGATTTACTGGCCATCAATTGGTTAATCGGCCATATGGCTACACCATCTTTCCACGCTGCCGGCTCTTCTGCGCTGGCGCTGTCTGGCCCGCAGCGACGTAGATATCAGAACGGCTCACCGTCACGTGGCCCCGTGCCATCGCGACCTCTCAGCCTGACGACGCGAACTGGATTTGGACGGGAACCGGATGCACCAGATGGCGATCCGCCCGTTGTGAGCGGGTGATGTCCATCGCGCTCGAGATGGAAGGAGGCCCATCCGTCTCTCAACGACCGTGAGTGGTTCCGGCCCCACAGCGTCTCGCATTCTCCGATCAGACTCGCACCGTCCAGAAGACCTCCATAAAACTGCCATGAAGCTTCTCTCCCACTGCGCGTCTCTGCTGCTGGCTGCCGCGATCGCGTCGTCCCGTGTCTCGGGCTTCAACAAGAGCGATCCCAACTCGCCCGTTGGATACGTCGTTCCAGAAGACGTCGACGCCGAATCCCAGCCGTTCATCAACGAGGTCGCAGGCGACGCAGCGTCCACTGCTTTCGCGAAACAGTCCACCCACCAGCCATCGCCAACGCCTTTGGTCACGCCAGCACCAGCACCGACTACTGACGCCAACAACAGCTATCGATTAAATGGTACGGAGCAGCACGACCACATCCAACACGCGATTCGCGCTGGAACAGTGCCCAGCCAGGGCGTCAACCTCGGCGGCTGGCTCGTCTCGGAGCACTGGATGAACTCGGGGTCCGACATTTGGAAGGGCCTCACGAACGAACAAGCCAGCTCGGGCGAGCAGACCGCCTTCAAGAACACACCATACGACGACGCGGTGGGTCGGTTCAAGTGGCACCGCGACACGTTCATCACGGAGGAGGAGATCGCAGCCATCGCCAAGACCGGGCTCAACACCGTCCGCGTACCGGTAGGCTACTGGATCGTGGGCTTTGACAAGCACGACATCAGCGACAAGAAGCAGTGGAAGAACTACGCGCCTGGGGGACTGGAATACCTCGATCGACTCATCCGCCAGTGGGCCAAGAAGTACAATGTCGCCGTGCTCATCAGCATGCACGCCGCCAAGGGCTCGCAGAACGGCGCCGACCACTCGTCGCCGGAGAAGCCGTCCAAGTCGCTCTGGTCGGACTACCCCGAGAACTTTGACTCGACGCTCGACTCGGTCATTTTCCTTGCCGATCGATACAAGAATGAAGACGCGTTTTTGGGAATCGGGCTCATGAACGAGCCCGGCGGAACTACGAGCAACCAGAAGCTGTACCAATACTACGAGCAGGCGTACCAGGCGATCCGCGAGGACGCCGGCAACGACTGCATCCTCACAATCGCGCCGCTGCTGTGGGAGCAGTCGGCCAACTTTATGACGGATCTGCTGCCCGGTGCGCGCAACGTCTGGGTCGAGTGGCATCGATACTTCGTCTGGGGCTACGAGAACACGAGCGAGGACGAGCTACTGGGCAAGTCGATGACGCAGTTCCGCGACGACGTCGACGCCTGGAAGCGCAAGAGCGACAAGAAGATGTTCATCGGAGAGTTCAGCTTTGCCACGGCGGGCAAGTTCCAGGACCGCAATAAGCTCAAGGAGTTCGGCCAGAAGCAGATGGACGTGCTGACAGCCACGGTCAACGGCGGCTGGACGTTCTGGAGCTGGCGCATCTACGGCGACGAGACGGGCGTCAATCCGTGGTCGCTTCGGAGCCTCGTGCGCGAAGGCATCTTCCCAGCTCTGGCCTCCAACAACAAGCAGCAGGCGTAGTATAGTAGTTTTCTCTCGGTGGTCATGGCTGTTAGTGAAAGTTCAAGTGCCGCATAGAAAGATGGAGGCAACTCTATATCGTTTGTAGAAGGGTATCAAATAAACGAGGACGTCGTTTTGAACCCGCCGAAGAGCTCACCAGATCTTCCATGGAATCTGTGACCATTGACGCATTGGCGAAGACGATGGCGCGGGTGTTGGAGGTTGGCCGCGACAGCGCGTTCGACGTCGGCGCGCCGGGAGAGAGCGACCTGCAGGCGTCGGGTGTGTGGGACTGGCGGGTGGCGGAATGCATGAGGGTAGCTGAGCGATTGCAACCGCAGAGAGCCTCCGCGAAAAGGGCAACGCGGCATTCCAGGCCAAGGACTACGCTGCGGCTGTGAGCCTCTACACGCAAGCCATTGCGAAGCATCCGCAGAACCATGTGAGGCCGGCCATTGGTGGTTGGGAGTGATGGTTGTGCTCATTCTCAGTTGCGTAGCTGCTCTACAGCAACCGGTCGGCGGCTCATTATCACCTCAAGAGCTATGCGCAGGCCCTCGCTGACGCCGAGAATACAGTCAAATTGGCTCCGACGTGGTCCAAGGCCCACGTGCGGAAGGCTGCGGCGTGCGAGGCGTTGAAGAAGTGGCGTGAGGCGTTGGCTGCGAACGAAAAGATTGTAGAACTGGACGATCCAGTGGAGACCAAGAAGGCGCAGGCGAAGATTCAGCAAATCAAGCGCCATCTCCAAGCCAACGCGAGTGGCAAAGGGCCCATACACAAAGGGTTCTTCCATGAGCCCAAGGCCAAGGCCACGTCGGGTATCTATGCCGAGAAGGAGGACATCGTGCGACCTGTGGTGGATGCAGCGAGCGGGACGACGCGGCTCGAGAACGACGACGAGCGACGGTGGCGGTACATGCTCAAGCGGCTCAAGGGCGGCTGCAACAAGCAAGGCGTCAACTCGAAAGGAGAAAAAGTCGTGCTGGACGACGGCGTCTTTGCGAAACTGCTAGATCAGAACGAGTTCCAGAAGCTCATTTATCCTGGGATTCCGAAAGAACAGCTCGTCCATGCCCCGAAGAATCTGCAGGAGCTGCTGGAGGACCCGTGGTACGAAGAAGAATTGGTCTCGTTGATGCCCAAGGTGCAAGAAAAGGCCCAGAGTGTGCTGACGAATGTCAAGAAGCGCGGCGCGGCGCAGGGCGACATCATGGACGCGGCGACCGAAGCGATGCTGCTGCCTCAAGTCTTCCAGGAGGCTTTCGGTCGCGAGGTGCTCGCGATGGTCCACCGCATCAACTACAAGAAGCACGTTCTACTTGCGAACGACGCTCGGACGGTCGCAGATCCCGCCGCTGACGAAGCTTCCTGGGACCAGCTCCCAGAGGAGTTTCTTGATGAGCTCTTCAGCCGAGTTCCACTCCGAGAGAAAGCTGTAGCGGGCGTGGCTGTTCTGGACGAGTTCCTGGGCGACGACTGGATGCCCATCGTCAAGAGCGATGCCGAACGCATGGTGAAGAATGGATTACTGCTGGACGTCGCGACTGCCGCCACGACTTCCACCGGAACAAAGTGTCCTCCATCGTCAGGCAGCGGCAAAATGCGGTTCCTGGAGGAGGGCGAGTGCGAAAAAGAGTACCCTGCGGTCGCCGAGCTGATCGAAAAACTCCACGCGTTGCCGTTCGAAATCAACGGCAAGCGACCAGCGAACGCGGCGCTCTGTGCTCAGTTCGCGCGGTGCACAGCAATCCACCAACTGAGACCGGGCGACCAGCAGCGGCTCCGCTTAGACTGCGGCACGGGCGACAAGGACAATGGCTTCAAGCTCTCGTGTATCTACTTCATCGGCGGAGGATCGAAAGCCGAGATAAGGCTGCGCACCGAGCTGGAGCCAGACGCGCGTGTGCATATAGTACGATCGAAGCGCGATCGCCTGGTCATGTTCCAGAGCCAACGCGTGCTCAACGAGATTGCAACGGCACAGGACGAGGACGAGGACCTGTTCTACGTAGCGTTTTGGATCCACGGTAAAGAAATACATTGAGACAGTTCATTCATGAGGTAGTAGCGTCTTGGCGTCGAGTGTGATGGCTGCCGGATAGATTTTCTTGCGCCGTTGAGGGTCTTTATAGACTCGCTTCGAGAGCGACTCGCTGCTCCCGGAGGACGCGGTCCACGACGAAGGCGAGTCCGTCGACCCCAAGACCGAGGCCGACGACGCTGTCCCCAGCATTAACGCTTTCAGAAGATTTGCCGTCGAGTCCATGGACGAAGGCGGCGGCTCAGCCGACGCTCCTAGAGTCGGAGTGCTTCGATGCATTTGGCGGCCTTTCGTCATCGTTGGCTTTTGAACTGCTGGTCGGATCGACGGCAGAATCGCGTGGGAAGACAGCGACGTCGCTAGACGCGTTTCCGCTTCATCGTCCTCACTGGATTCTGGAATCTCATCGTCGACCTCGTCCTGGTTCCCTTGCGTTTGTAGGCGCTTAGAACTTGTGAAACCCCGAACGAGCCGGCCAGTGGCGAGGGGCTTTGTGGGCAGGTACACCATGTGCACCGGAGGGGCGAGGCTGTCGCGTTGCGTTCGCATCGGCCTCGCTGACGGCGCCGGAAGCTCGCGCTGGTTGCTCACAAGCGACATGTCGACGGTCGAGTGGTGGGTGCTCGTCCAGCACGACGAGCAATAAACAGCGAAGCAGGCCGAGCACCAGAGCGTGGCCTCTTGCTCACCCGGACACGAGCTGCATAGCAGGAGTATGGGAGGAGAGACTTCAAGTTGATCGACTGCGATCTCGTCGTCGTCGGCTTGGTTATCCTTCTTGGTCTGGGTCGTGGGATCGGCCGTTGCGTCGCGGTGTACGGCCTCGACTAGGATACAACTGCCCAGAGCACGGCCAGCAGAACCATCAGCGGCCTGTGTGAGCAACGCAACACGCACCTCGTTCAGCGTCTAGAACTTCTAGATACAGTGCTGGCACCGTTGGTTAACGTACCCCGTCGAGCGTAGACGCACGCTGCTTCTCCTGCTGCTGAGCCTGAGGGTCGTAGAGAATCACGCGCGGCTGCCAGGACTTGCGCAGCTGGATCTTGCGGCGGATGTTGGCGTCTTGTAATGCGCGGGCTTCGTAAAGAGGCAGCTTCCTCGCCTGGCTCGTGCTCTTCCCAGTGGACGCGGCAGGGAGAACTACGCTGACTGTCGCTGGCGGATACGTCACCTCTTCGTTAGCTGCGACGACCGCCACGCCGCCTTCTGGGTCGTCGCTGTATGGTGCAGCAGGGTACTCGGTATCCGCGGAAATCGTCGCGGCCGACGGAGCCATCTTGACGTGAGGATGCTGCTTCTGGACGGCCAAAATGCCCTTCTTCCAGTGCGGCAGAACGGGCTGCAGCTCACTTAGCTCACGCAGTCGCCACTGCAAACTCGGTGGCGTCTCTACTGGCGTTTGCTCCTGCGGATCCACGCGCACGACGAGGCTGTGGACGATCGTGTCGAGCGTGTGGAGGTACTCGGCGAGATCTCGGTCCAGGCGGAAGTGGTGCATCGCCGGTTGCAGAGCGTTCCGCACGACGAAGTCGCAGAACAACTCGAAGTCGACGTCGCTGGCCGAGCCTCGTCGCCTGCTTGAGGTCCAGACGTCGGGCGCCGGCGACGCCGTGAGGGCGATCCCGATAGTCTTGCAGATCTTGGTAAGCACCATGGAGCACTTGAAGGGGGACTTGCACTCGGCCTTGACGCCCGCAGCCTCGTGAGGCGGCGAGCAAAACCGGACGTCATGAGGCTCCACACAGGCAGCAACCGCTCGTACACGACCGCGCGCGCGTCGAGCGAGTCAGCGATCTCCAACCCAAAGAGCCCTCGGACCCGTGGGGAGTGGTGGGCGCCTTTCTTGATCGTCGGCAATCGCGTCTGCTCCGTGTCGTTGCCACTGGCGTCGCTCTTCTTGTCGCGGCGGTGAGCCACGAGCGACATGACTCTCTGTGGCGCCTCCGTGGCTGGCGCGTCTGCCATGGCGTAGTCGGGCGCAGAGAGCTCTATGACTGCTAGTGTCCGCTGGCGTAGCACTTGTCTCGAAGATCCTCTTTGACTCGTCGGAGGCTTGGTGGCAGGCTGTACAAGCGCCTCGATGCGCTGTGGATCCGGCTCGCGCCTTGGTGGTGGAGACGGCTCCTCCTGAAAAACTGGTACGGCTTCCTTGGATCGAGCCGACTCGATGGCCACGGGAGGAGGAGACTCGCCGTTGAACAGGCGATCCGAGTCAAAGTCTCCCCATCCGTCGAGGGCCACATCTCCAGGAGGCTGTGGCGTCGCCTTCCTGACTGATCGGCTCTTTGGCTTCGTGCTGGCAGTGCCGGACGCCGTCACGGGCCGGACGTCGTCGTCCTCGGTCTCCCAGCCGCCGTCGAGAAACCGGCCCACTTCGGCCGACTTGGACCGGCGACTCGCCGCGAACGTGGCCATCCGTCTTCCCTCGCGATCGCCGTTGTCTTGACGACCCAAGCGTGAACTCGCTCAACGCCAGCGATGTTTTATAATTAGCTTCACTCTGCCCGCCGTCGCGTTTGGATCTTGTCTCGCTGCTTGGGTTTGCTCCACTGCTCGTGCTCATGGCTGCATTCTCTCCTCGGGCTCGGCCGAGTCCTCAGCGACTGGCACCGCGGCATCCAGCTGCCTGCGTCGACGTGCAATGGAAGTTTCTGGGTCCACAGCCAACGCAGCAGACGCCGTTCCACGAGTCCACACAGCGCGTGCGACTCACAGACGTGTACGAGAATGCGCAAACCCTTGAGGAGCTCCACAACGAGCAGACGCGGCTTCGAACGGCCAAGGAGACCGCCGAGATGCACGATCAGCGTGTGCTCTACGATCTGCTTGGAGAGACGCAGCGCCAGGCACTACTCGACAAGGTCATGGCCGAGATGGAGGGCATGGCTCTCACGCCCGTGCGAAGGATCGCCATCCAGAAGCAGCATTCTCGCCACAAAGAGTCTCCGTCCGCTGCTTCTCCAATCACGCGGCGGGCGTCGGTGCTGTCGGCGAAGATGAAGCCGGCCGATGTGGAACTGCTTCCCCAGCGACGGCTGTCTGCGTTGGGGACTCGGGACGAGGACGACAACGACGACTGGACGAGCGCGTCCGTGGGTGGCGACAGTGGCGATGAAGACGAGGCGTTCCGTGACGGCGTGGACGACATCCCCGAGCTGCGACTCATCCGTGAGCGCCATCGGCGTCGCCTGGCCGGCAAGCAGTCCACCGACTCAGACCTTCGCTCGCACCTACTCCAAATTCGGTGGCAGAAGTCGGAGCAGGTGCGAGTGGCTCTTGACCTACCGCCGGCCTTGCTGAGTGGCCACGATGGAGAGCAAGATGAAGAGGAGCGGTCACACCGAGACCCTCTCAGCACCCTCTTCTCCCTGGCAGAGGGAGAACAACCCCGTCAACACTCCAGTTCGAAGACCCCCTCTCCGACCGGCAAACGAGGAGACAAGACGCGCCATAGAACAGCAAACTGCGAGCAGACGGTGAGCCAGAGCCCTCGCCCAGTGGATCTCCAGAGCCCACGCGCTCGACGCGTCCAGAGAGCGCACTACGGATCGTGGTACGTTCCTCGAACCGAGTGGTGGCCGCTGCACCAGACCGAGCAAGACGCGTTGCGCGAAGCGTACCCAGACGGCCAGCCGCCTCCAGTAGAGTGCCATGCCTGCGAGCGAGGCAGTCCGAAGCAACGCCCGAGCAATGAGCCTGCGGTGCTGCAGCCGACGCATCCCCACGGGTGGCCGAGTCTGTTACGCACGCCGTCTCCTGTCGTGTCTCCTCGCCCCAGCCAGACCAGGGCGTCGCCAACGTCCAGTTTTCTTCCAAGTAACGTGGGGTCTTCGTTCCGGTCTCCACGAGCGGCGTCACCTTCCTCGTTGCCGCCTTCAACCGCAGCAGTCGGCCGACGAGACCACACGACCGCCCACGGCCACATCGACACGATGGTGGCGCCCGACGCCATCACACAGCGAGCCGCCGTGCTGCAACAGGAGATCCCGCAGGCGTACATCGCACGCGAGTACCGCAGCTACCTCGTCGCCCGAGGCGCGCGAGTCCCACCGTATCTGAACTACGAGCAGCTACCCAACAGAAAGCACTGTATGATATCTCATTAGAGGATTGTATACTGAAATCAAGATCAGCGGATCTTGAAAGGACACTCCATGTTCTCCACCATGGACGACGACGACGTGCCGACGCTGGGCGTGCTCGAGCTGCTCGAGGAGCAGTTCCTGGTGACGCACATGGCGTGTCTGCGGCTCTTCGTCGGCCTCTGGCGGCTCCACGAGCAGCGCGAGACGTTCCGCCGCCGGCACGCGAGCGAAGAGACCGAGGACGAGCGCGACCTGCGCGAGGAGTTCGAAACGGAGCTCGCGAATCTCCACGAGCTGCTCACCTGCGAGACGCTGCGGTCCGTTGACGTGCTGGAGGCGGTCCAAGCGGCCATTGTGAAGTATCTCCCGGCGTGGCCCGGAGCGAGCGAGGCGATCGAGCGGTGGTGGAGCCCTCGTCAGGACAAAGCCGCCGTCATGCAGAGCGACCTCCTCCTCGTCCTGCCAGGGCTCTGGATCGGATCCGACGCCACGCTCGCGCCAAAGAACGACGGCTTACGGCGGCTGAGACGGATCCGCCACATTGTCCAGTGCGACGCGACGCCGATCGACGCCGACGACGACTTTCTCCACGGAGCTCAGAGGGCGAAGCAGCCCGTGCCGACGGATGGGGACGTCTCCCCCATCATTGAGACGAGGCAGCGAGAGGACAATGCCGGCAGCGCCGTCCAGCACCACCGCATCGTCTTGTTTGCGCTCGGGCACATGGAGTTTCTGGTCCGACGGCGAGACAGGACGCTCCCGCGAGGCACGTCGCGCTCGCTCGACCAGGTGAGTCGCTACCTGCAGACGCTTCTGGAGAACCTGAGAACGGCCCAGGACGACGACCTCGCGGCTCTGCGGACCCACCACGTCGAGTACACGGACCAGCTCGACAGCGTGCTCGTGGTCTGCGCGACCGGCTCGCGCGCGTCGGTCGTCGTCTGCGTCGCGCTGCTCATGCGTGAGCTCCAGGTCTCGTACGCCGTCGCTCTGCGCGTCCTGCAGTGCGCTCGTCGGCACGCCGCGCCGTCCGAGTATTTCGACCACGTGCTGCGTGGGTACGACGACCACCTGCACAGCCACCGCGACCCGGAGACGCACTTCCCACGTGTAGCAAACGGAATAAATTAAGACGAAGAGAGAATTACGCCGCGACGGGTCTTCTAACATGGTCGCGTGGCCGCCTCTTACCTACTGGAGGCGGCTTGAAGACTATTGAGGAGAAGGAAAAAAGAAGAAAAAAAAGAAGAACGACTCCCTCCCCCTGGGGAGCTGCTCACCAGTGCTCGCGGTGGCACTCCATGCAGAGGAAGAGCGTGTCCGACTTCTTGCCGAACTCGCACGGGTACTGGATGCGGCGCACGGCGATCCACTGCGTGATGAGGTACTTTTTGAACTTGAGCAGCACGTTCTGGAAAAACTCCAAGAGGTTGAGGAAAATGTTCCCGGGCGGCATGTTCTCGTACAGCTTGTCCTGGATGCTGCCCAGGAAGTCGGCAAACTCCTTGACGCTCGCGTCCTGGAGGTCTTCGTCGCAGATGAACGCCACGAGGTACTGCACAAAGGACGTCACGAGGTGCCACGAGATGCCGAGGCGGTTCTTCACGAGCCCTTGGATGTACCGGAACGCGAAGGGCACCGACCGCACCATCTCGTTCACGCGGCCAAACGTGAAGCCCTTGACGAGATCATAGTACTGGAACAGTTCCTCGAGGTAGCTCACCATGCTGGCGTGGAGATTCGCGGCCGAGAGATACTCGCGGTCCTGGAGCGCCTGCTGCTGGACGTTGCTGATGGAATTGTTCCGCGGCAGCGAGTACGGCGAGTAGGACGCGCTGGACGCGAACGAGACGGTCGAGTCGGGCGACGCGTCGCCGTAGAGCACGTGCTGCGGCGAGGGCGAGACGCGCGCGCCCGAGGCCTCGAGCACGGCCTCGTAGTAGCGCTGCCGCGGGGACCCGTCCCAGCGCGCCACGGGCGAGTACTCGCTCGCGTCGCCGTCGTCGTCCAGAGTCGACGGCTCGCGCGGCAGCAGCACGGGCTCGCCGTGGTCGCGGAAGGCCTGCGGCTCGTGCAGCGGCGCGAGCTTCTTGAAGGCGAGTCCGCTGAGGTCGTTGGCCGAGGCCGAGGCGTCGAGCCCGCACTTAGAGATCGTGCGCTTGAGCGTCTTGGGCCGGGAGCCGCCGCTCAGCGGAGGGCGCAGCGTCACGCCGGGGCGTCGAGCGTCCATGGTCGGGCGGAAGAAACTTCAGGAATATGACGCGGGGGAGGTGGCGTTTTTTGTTCTCGACACTGGAACAAATAACGCCGAGCCGGTGTGTGTGCAGTCGCTTTTTGTCCAGGGAAAGAAACAGGATACGGTAGGCAACAGCTCGTGACGTCGAGCGCACGAGACGGAAAAAAACAAAATAGCGCTTCAGTGAATGCAGCGGAGGCGGGCGAGATGGACGCGGGCGTTTTTCTTAAACCCCTCCGCGGTCGCGATGGTCGATGGGTGCGGAGAGCACACCGAACGAATAAGCGCTGGCGCCGTGGAGGAGAATAAAAAATGGAGCTTTTTCCGGCTTGGCTCCTCTCCGATGCCGTGTCGTTCTTCGCCCTCTTTCTCTTTGACACCGCCAGTCACTTCGTGTTCTGCACCCTCCTCACCTGCGCGACTTCGTCACACTGGGATTACGCTATGCAAATACGGCCCGCCCTTTCCCTTGTCGCAGACTGTGGGACACGTAGTTCCCTTGCGGCGTTCTCCTCCGACTTGGAAGCCAAGATCCTGTGGCTTGCTCCACAGCGCAAGCACACGTCGTCGATATTGGACGGGTCGCCTGGCGATGGGCCGTTGCCGTTTTGAGACTTGCCGTCGTCGGTGGCACGAAGTGATGGGAATGGAGACTCGTGCACCGTGTACCCAATCGCAATGGAGCGCGTCGTCGGCGCTGGCGGCGACGTAATGCGCACAAGGAAACGATCTCCAACTGACGCACCCCAGGTGCGTGAGTGAGCGAAAATAACTGCAGAAATGTGGGGACTCAGACCCAGAACCCACGTTTGGTCGGATGGGACGGGAGAGCGCAGTCCCAAGCGACGCATCATCACGGCCAAAGGAAATATCGAACAGTTTTTCGCTTGTGGCTGGCGTGGTGGGATAGAAAGACTACTGATCGAAAGTTGCTTGGTTCGATAGTTTGTCTGGTTTTGTTCATGGCAAAAAGGTACCTGCTGAAAGGTGCAGGAGACAGCCGCAGTGATAGAGCAGAGCCATAGACCAGAACAACATGTTTTTCTCGGAAAAGGACACCCTTGCCCCTTGTTGTCCAACACGGGTGTGAATGAGGAGCGGCCCAGAACTTGGACGCCGAGGATGGAACGACGAAGCGGCAGTTGTGTTCGAAGAGAACACCAGATGGTCGAGGTGCAAGGTGGCGTCAATCCACCTTGAAGATCCGCAAGGGTCAGCATGGCAAAGCAGGTGCGTCAGCACTTCCCCCTGTTCGGTTTTGACGAGGTGGCGAGAGTGTGTTTCTCTCGAATGCTTCGTTGAATCCGAAGAACTGAAGCAAGGAAATGAATCGTTCCTTTTTTTCCTTCGATTGTGGAACGTGTGTGTTCCTGCATCCACCCATGCGGCCGTTACGAGTTGGGTACATACCATGATCTGTGGGTGAGAAAATGACCACGTCGCAATTGACAGTGGCATCGGCGTTCCCACCGTGGAAGCTGGCAACCCGACGACAAAGCACCGGCATTTATTAGGTTCTCGCGTTTCTCTCCTGGCTTCGAAATCTCTGGGTTCCGTGTTCTCGACTGCTCCTGCCAGTGCATCGACGTTATTGGAACGAAAACCGTTTTTGTTCTCGCGTCGATCGAACAGTGTACGACTGAGATCAAGTCTGCCCTGGGAGATCAGACTCACACCAACACATGAACAACTTGGCACGTTACGTACAGGTACGCCAAAGAAAATATCGAACGTCTGAAGTTGTAAAATGATTGCGTTGGTTGATCGCGCGCGTGTTCTCTCGCCCGATCACGCGGGAGAACGCCTTGAGAAGCGTGTGCCCAGCGCATCTAACGAGAGAGATCCGTGGGCCACGGATTGTTCTCATAGCCACGGACCGTGGCTTTGAGAACGATTTGCGCAAGCAGCGCGCGCTTCTTTCCACGCTCTTGGCTGTGACTGCGTCTCTACGACGAGTTCTCCAGTGGTCAGCACCGTGGAGCCATGTCCATCAACCTTCAAGATTCCTTTTTCCAGCGTCATGCCTCTCCTAAAACCGCTTAACAACTATCCATTTTGCAAGGTACACGATTCCACTTTGTTCAATCTCAAAGCCCCATAATGATGCAACCACCGATCAACGGGTTATAAGGTCTCACGAGGCTCACTGGGTCTTATTCACATTACTGCCCGGCTTCTATCAGATCCAGCGCGTGCTCCATGTCGAGACGAACTCGACGGCGTTCATCCACGGCGGCAGGGCCTCACGCAGCGCCGAGAGCGCCTGCGTCTGCTTGTGCAAGTGGTGGCCCACGACGCCGACCTCGATGGGCGCGGCGGTCGCGGCCTCGAGCCAGAAATGGAACGCGGCCGGCGGCGCGCCCGTCGCGAACTGGAGTATGTACGTGCCGTTCTTGTGCGGCGCCGGACCGCTCACGCCGTCGCTCAGGGACCTATGATAGTAAGTAGCACAGACGACGCGTCAGCCACTGCTGTCAACTAAATACCGCGACCCACTCGACGGCGTACCAGGACGTGAGCCTCGTGGCCGTGGCGTCGATGAAGATGCCCAGGTGCGCCGGCCCCGTCAAGAGCAAGTGGATCGTGCGGCGGTCGGTGCTCGCGTCGTAGGACGAGGACACGACCTCGAGGTCCGACATACGCTCGGTCTCGGCGAACACAGGCGCCTGGGCGGGCAGGTACCACGAGTGGCGCTCGGGGAGGAAGTCGCGCAGCGGTTTGCTGAAGGGCATGTCGCCGTAGAGACCGAGCTTGTTCACGAGCGCTTTCGGTGGGGCCGTGAGGCTTGCGTCTTTCCACGGCGTCTTGGCCAGGAACGGGCGGATGGGCGAGAGCCCGCGGAAGTCCACGGCGTTGACCCAGAGCCCCGCGTCGGTCGTCGTGACAGTGCCGTTAGGGAGACGGACCTCGCGATGCACGTGCTGTACCATGAGCCGCTTGGGCGTGATCTCTGAGTACGGGTTCCTAGCGGTGAGATCAAAGAATGCATGAGCGCTGAGCGGAGACAGATTCGCCACACAAGCTCACATGAGCGTGGAGAGAACCACAGCGACGACCGAGACGGCGACCAAGACGTTGCGGAACGACTCGAGCGTCTTGGGCGGCACGAAGCAGAAGAACCGACTCGAGTAGGAGAGCATGACCTGTGATCAGCATCGCGTCAGCGGCGGTTGTCGTGACGAGAGGTGTCAGCGGGACGCACCACGAGGCTCAGCACGAAGAGAACGGCGACGACGGCGTCCGGCGGAACCAGTGTTCCTGCCCGCCCCATGAGCGGGATGAAGAACATGAATGCCAGAACCAGGATGAAGCCGCTGTGGAGCACGGGGATCGCAGCGGCTGCGAGCGAGACGACGATGTATGGGGATGAAGACAGCAGCCCAGGTGGTGGAGCATGCGGCGGACATGGTGGCCGAGCAATGGGAACACGACCCACATCGCCATGACGTACGACGAGATGACGTTTTGGCTCAGCAATGCAATCAGGATCAGCAGCCACGTCAAGAGCATAGCCTCGAAGAGGCTCTCCTCCACACGCCACAACGTCTCGGAGACCGACTTCGCATTCGACTGCGGTTGCGGCATCTTTCGACGAAGGAACGACGCCATGCGGTCGCACATTGCGGCGAGAGCTGGCGCGAGGAAGGTCACCGCGCCGAGAAAAGGCTGTGTGTACCACGACAGCGGAGCGAACAGAGTGAGCACGAGCGCCGTGACGAGGCTGGCTACTAAGGCGGCTACGATGCACTGCCACATGAGGAACAGCGCACCCGCTCGCTCGCGGATCGTCACTGGCGAACGTGCCAAGTACGCCAGAGCGAACATCACCACGCCGCTACAGATCTGGAACGCCGTGTTTCGGCCCATGGAGACCATGAACTGTCCTGCGACATCGAAGAAGAGCGTGTTGGAACTTTGCGGCGTCGACGCGATCTTCTGGAGTCGTCCGGGAACGTTGACCAAACGCTTGACGACGCCAACGACGTTCTCGCCCAGGCGCTGGACAGCTCCTGGCTGGATGCGGGACATATCGTCGAGCATCGTGTGGTACACGTAGCCGTTGGCAATGTACGCGAAATCCATGCCAGCAATGGCGCCGAAGTCACGGTAGACGCGAAAGTCGGTGTCGGACGGAATCACGCCGGTCTGAAAAACCTCTTGGCCGACAATACTAGCGTGCGGGTATTTGGCTCCTTCTGTGTACGCGAGTGCGAGCTCATCGCTGCTAGTCTGGAAAAGCAACTCGCGGCCGCCAGCACCAGCAGCCTCGAGATTGATGAAGGCGCGAATGTTTTTCGTCCACTTGTGCTGCGTGATGAAGCCGTGGGCTGCTTGCAGGATCGTCTCTTCGGCACCGTTAAAGTTGAAGATGAGAGATCCGTGGGTGGGTGGATTCATCGCAAAGTACCGCAGGACCTCCATCATGATGGCGATGTTGACGCCGTCGTCGGAGGCCGCAGCCGCGCCGAACGCAGCGTCGTAGTGCGATGAAAGCATTAGCGAGTTCTTCAAGACGCCCTCGTCCTCAGATGCGGTGTTGGCGAGGCGCACGACGATGTTGGTGACGTTGGAATAAATGTTCTGAAACGTGGCAAGGAACTTGAGACCGAATGCACCTGCCGTGAAATGGCTTTCAGTCGAGATAGAATTTAGCTCGACTGGGTAAATCACTAGTCGTGCTCACCTGTAGGCTTCTGGACGTCGACTTCAATGGAGACGCCGACGGGGGCGGCGCTCTTAATCTTCTCAATCTGAAACAAATGAGCTGTTCGGTAACGCTTGATCCTGTCGCTCAATGAACCAATGCACTCACCTCGCTCAGGAGATACGCTGGCGTGAGCACGTCGTTGGCCTCCGAGCCAACAGGCCGATACCCAAAGTCCATGATCTTCTCCAGCACAGCGCGAGCGCGCGCCTCCGAGAACTGATCTGGCGGTGCGTCGAGTCCGAGCGGAGTCGGAAGCCACGTGTGGAAGTGGCCAATGGTTCCCACCACAGCAGCGTGGAAGAGCACGAACGCAACCACTAAGAGGCCGGCGCTGGGCACGGGCGAGCGGCTGTGCCCGCGGGCCTTGGCAGTGTGAGGGTCTTCATGTACTGGTGGAGGCTTCAGCGCTGGCTGGTCGGACTTGGCTTGAGGTCGGCGACGCATGTTTGGGCGATTTCACTCAGTGAGGTGGTGCATAATCATGCCTTGTGGACCTACCACAAGATCTATTACTCTTTTTCAAAGTGTCTGCAAAACGTCTTTTGATCCGTTCTCATAAACACATGCCACGAAATGGTAGGTTATATTGGGTTTAGTAGGTTCAGAATTCTCTTCCCCAAACTTCAACTCGCGAACTCGAATCTCAAATGGTGCGCGTGCTCCAGGTCGAGACGAACTCGAGGCTGTGCATCCACGACGGCAGCGCATCCGTGAGCGCGCGCATCTGCGGCGTCCTCTTCTCCAGGTGGTGGCCTACGACGCCCACTTCGATCGGATCGTTCGACTCGGCCTCGATCCAGAATTCGAACGATGCCGGCGGTAGGCCCGTCGCGAACTGGAGAATGTACGTGCCGTCCGAGTGCGGCGCCGGACCGCTCTCGTCTCCACCGATCGACCTGGCATAAATGACTTAGTTTCTAGCCTGATTCACGCTTGGGGCCTTGATAGAAGACTTACCAGGACGTGAGCTTGGTCTTCGCGGCGTCGATGAAGATGTGGAGCTGAGCCGGTCCAGTGAAGAGCAAGTGGATCTTGCGGCGGTTAGTCGCTGCGTCGTAAGTCGACGAGACAACTCTCAGATCGGCCAATGGTTCGTCCTCGCCGAACACTGGTGGATCGCACGGCAGGTACCACGAAAACTTTTCAGGCACGAAGTCCCGCACAGGAAGCCCGTACGGCATGTCGCCGTAGATGCCGACAGTGTCGGTCAATCTGCGAGGCGGAGCAGCAAGGGCCGTGTTCTTCCACGGCGTGTTGGCAAGGAATGGTCGGATCGGAGCGACGCCAAGGTAATCCATCGTGTTCAACCACACGCCCGAGTCCTGGGCTGTGACCGTGCCGTTGGGAAGAATGACCTCACGATACACGTGCTGGACCATGAGTCTTTTCGGCGTAATCGCCGAGTACGGGTTGCTAAAACACGGCGTAAGTGAGCCACAATGTGGAGATGGCGAGATCCGAACAAGATCAACTCACATGGCCGTGGAGACGAGAACGACGCCGACCGTGACGGTGAGCAGGATATTCCGGATTCCACGAAGAGTTTTGACGGGCACGAAGCAGAAGAACCGGCTCGAGTACGATAGCATGACCTGCGATGGCAACCAGCGGGTTAGTGAGCATGTCAAAGTAACCATGTAACAGAGAGCGCGTTCGAACCTGAAGACTGATCACGAAAACGACGGCTATCAGAAGATCCGGCGGGGGCTGGGGACCGCATCGGCCCATCAGCGGCATGAAGAACATGAACGCCAGCACCAGCACGAAGCCGCTGTGGACCACAGGAAACGCAGCAGCCGCGAGCGAGATGAAGACGTACACACTCGACGAGAGCTGCTTGAGGCGTTGAAGGTAGTGGCACACGACTTGGCCCGCCAAGGGGAAGATCACCCACACAGCCATGATGTACGACGAGATCGCATTCAGTCCGAGCATGACCACGAGGAAGAAGAGCCAGGTCGATAGCATGGCCTCAAAGAGACTCTCTTCGATGCGCCACAACGTATCGGCACTGGCTTTTCGCTTGCCTGCTTGCTTCTGTTCGAGGAAGTTGGCGAGGGGGCTGGCCATGCCTGCCAATGCCGGAGCGATGAACGCCGCAGCACCGAGATACGTCGACGTGTACCACGAAAGTGGTGCAAACAACGTCAGTACCACAGCCGTGGCGAGACTGTAGCCGAGCCCCGCTCCGATGCATCGCCACATGAGCTTGAACGCAGCCGTGCGCTCGCTGAAGGTGATCGGAGAGCGGACCAGGTACATCACCGCCAGGACGACCACCATACCGCACAACGTAAACGCCATTGGGCGGCCCATCGAGATCATGAACAAACCAGCAACGTCGAAGAAGAGCGTATTTGAACTGTGCGGGGTCGACGCGATTTTCGCCAATCGTCCTGGCTGGTTCGCGAGCCGCTTGACGATGCCGACGACATTCTCCCCGAGACGCTGGATCGCTCCTTGCTGGATGCGGGAGATGTCGTCGAGCATCGTGTGGTACACGTAGCCGTTCGCGATGTACGCAAAATCCATGCCAGCGACGGCGCCGAAGTCTCGGTAGACGCGGAAGTCGGTGTCCGCAGGGATCACACCCGTCTGAAACAGTTCTTGCGCAATGATACTAGCGTGAGGGTAGCTGGCTCCCTCAGCGTACGCCAACGCGAGCTCGTCGCTTCCAGTTTGGAAGAGCAGCTCTCGACCGCCAGCGCCTGCAGCCTCAAGGTTGATGAACGCGCGGATGTTCTTGGTCCACTTGTGTTGCGTGATGAAGCCGTGGGCCGCCTGCATGATGGTCTCTTCGGCTCCGTTGAAGTTGAAGATCAGCGAACCATGGATCGGTGGCTGGTGAGCGAAGTAGCGCAAGACCTCCATCATGATGGCGATGTTGACGCCGTCGTCGGAGGCCGCAGCACCGCCGATGGCGGCGTCGTAGTGTGAAGAGATCATCAACGAGTCGTTAAGAACGTCACCGGCTTCGGGCGACGTGCTAGCGACACGCACGACGATGTTGGTGACGTTGGCGTAAATGTTCTGGAACTGCGCGAGGAAGTTGAGTCCGAATGCGCCTAAGAGTGACCATGAAAGGCCGTGTGAGCACAACATCGACAGCCTTCAGCAGACAACAATCGCACCTGTTGGTCGTTGGACGTCGACTTCGATGGAGACACCAGCGGGGGCTTCCGCCTTGATCTTCTCGATCTGCAAACGATTTCCATCAATCTCGCATTCACTCTCCCACTAGTACGCGTGCAACGAACCTCGCTGACGAGGTACGCCGGCGTGAGCACGTCGTTGGCCTTGGAGCCCACGGGGCGGTATCCGAAGCTCATGATCTTCTCCAGCACGACTCGCGCACGCGCCTCCGAGAACTCGCTCTGCGGCGCGTCCAGCCCGAGCGGCTGCGGTAACCACGTGTGGTAGTGGCCGATCGTGCCGACGACCGCGGCGTGAAAGAGCAGAAATGCGAGCACGAGCAGTCCTGCCCTGGGCACGGCCAGTGCGCTGCGCCGCGGAGAGGCCTCGCTATCATCCCGCGACCACGCCGCTGGCAGCGCAGTCGCCTCGTCGCTTGTCTTGGGCTGTCGGCGCCTGCGCACGTCCGCCATGGAGGTCCTTGTCGTCGAGAGATCCGTCGGGAATGGGAGGAGCTGCTCGGTAGCTTATTAGCCTTTTGGGACACGCACGCTGTTGACGCGGATGCCGCTCTGCCACAATCGGACTAAGCCAAGCTAAGGCGCTGATTATGCCGACCATCTTACGGCGACCCGCCACAAACGGGTTTCGAAGAAGACGGGTTCCAGACTGTGATTACCCCAGTCGTCGACGACCCGTGGATTCTGAACCCGTTCGGCCCGTATCCAAGACCGAGTGTAGCCATCTTCGGACTGGTGAGCCGCTCCCGTGAGCTCATGGATCAGTCCCGGCGCGATGGACACGCTCAACCTCCGCCACAGCAGAACCGTCAGCAGATCGGGAACCTTGAGAGAACCGATGGGGGACGTGCGTCGCCGTCGGCAGCCGAGAGACGGCAGAGATGAAAACAGTGTCGCGTGGACTCAGGACGACAACTCGCATGCCAAGAAGCTCTTCCGTCGGACAGCGGAGAATCCCAATGCCACGTGGTTAGTGGTGGGGCTCGTGTTGTTCTACGTCGCAGTGATCGCCATTGCCCAGCACTACTACACGTGGCTACCGGAGCCGATCCCGAAAGATGCGCCACCAGAACAGTTCTCAGAGGATCGCGCCCGAGTCGTTTTGGAGAAGATCATGAGCTTTGGCTACCGACCGGTCGGCACAAAGGCCAACGACGTCATCACTCCCGCGTATCTACTGAGCGAGGTAAGCCGGGTGAGTGAACATGCGTTCCGTCTATCCTGCTAACTGGCAACTGCCATTTCTCGATAGATCGAGAAGATCCAGTCCGAAGCTCGGGATGACGTTTCAGTGGAGGTCGAGGTCCAGCGACCAGCGAGCGCCTTCAGTTACCACTTCCCTATTCATTTCCAAATCGTGTATGCCAACGTCACCAACATCGTCGTGCGCGTGGCCAACAAAGGTCCTGGTGCTGTCAACGTCTGGGACAACGCGCTGATGATGTCGTCGCATTTCGATGCCGCGATCGGTGGGGCAGCAGCTTCGGACGACGGCGTCAACATCGCCATCATGATCGAGCTGCTTCGATACTTCGTCCACCAGCCTCCGACGCATGCATCTCTCATTTCCAACTTCAACGGAGCCGAGGAAACGCTCATGCAAGGCTCTCATGGATTCATCACGCAGCAGAAATGGACCAAAAACATCCGAGCCTTCATCAACCTGGAAACAGCTGGAGCCGGCGGTCGTGGACTACTCTTCCAAGCTGGAAGTGACGAACTCACACTCGCCTATGCGCAAGGAGCCAAGTACCCACACGCCAGCATCATCGGCCAAGAAGTCTTCCAATCAGGTGCACTCCCCGCCGAGACTGACTATCGCGTCTACCAGGACTTTGGTGAAATCTCCGGCATGGATTTCGCCTACATCTCCAACGGATACGTCTACCACACCATGCTGGACGACGTCTCGAGGATCCAACCCGGAGCGGTCCAGCGCCTCGGCGAGAACGTCGTTGGCGTTGTGGACCAGCTCACGAACCAGCCGGGCCGGCTGGAGAAGGTCGCTGCGACCCCGCACAGCTCTAACACGCTGTTCTTTGACGTCGGTGGGCAATTCATGTTCTCGATGGCGTGGGCCACGGCTAATAAGCTGTGCTTCGGCGTCGTCTTGCTAGCTGCGGGTTGCCTGGTCACATCGTCAACCTCGTTTCAGGAGCTCACGATTGCTTTCAAACTCGTGTGGCAGTGCATCGGAACTGGATTTGGAGCTAGTTTGGTCTCGGCGACGGTGCTCACGCTCTACGCTCCACTGTCGTGGGACACGCAACCGCTGTTGGGAGCAGCAGCTTTCCGGCACTCGTGGCATGGCCGACCGCCTGGCAGCATTCTTGGAGCGATCGAAGGCCGGAGCGTCCGTCGAAGGCTTGTGGCGTATGGAGAAGAGTCTCTTCGATGCCGTACTTCGCTCGTGGCTCATCTTGTTGGTCATCTTGCTCGGCTTGAATCTCATCTCGTCGTATATCATGGCGGTGTGGGTGTTCTTTCCCTTGGCTGGTCAGCTCGTGAGCAGCTCCCTCAAGCGACTTGCGTACTGGTCGGTCACTAAGCACATCGCCATCTCCATGGTCGCGGTTGCCTTCACTGCTGTCCACAGCGGCTTCGTGTTGGGCATCGCTTTCGTGTTCTTCATCCCGACGATGGGTCGTTGTAGTTCGCAGCCTCCCCCTGACCTCGTGTTGGCAATCGTATTCGCTCGTAAGTCTCATGGTGAGCAGACAAGATCTATTTGCCGCCTTGTGCATTCTAACTGAACGATGGCCTTTTCTGGTAGGTGCTAACATCTTACACGAGCCGCTTCTTCTGTTTTGTTTCCTCCAAATCGCTTTTTGGAGTGCGCAATGTTCTGATCGGGCTCTCGATCGTGCCCGTGCTGGTATCGACAACAACGTAAATCCATACTCAGGATTGGAAATGGGCGCGTAGCTCACGTGCTTTTGTGATGGCCAGGAACCCATACTACGATATCACACCCAAACGCGTCATCGTTCAGCATGTGCATCGCAATGTGATGCTGCCCAACGGGACAGTCGCCACGGAAGACTCTGGACTCTGGGTGAATGCTCTCGATTTCCGCGGTCTGGCACCACTCAAACCGTTCCTTGGGCCAACACGGTGGAACAACTCTGCACTCATCGCTCCACCAAAGGCGCTGCTCGATACATTCGACCTTTACGGCGACCTGCCGTGGCCGCTTCCAGTTCGGGACTATCTCCCGGAACGCCACTCGTGGTATCTTCCAGCTGAAGCGCCCAAGTTCACATCGGACGAGACGCTTCCTCGACTCGACGTGGTCTCGTCAACCTTTGAGAACTCGACAACCGACGAAAGATCGAACTGGATTTTTCAGGTCCTGCGTTGCAGTTCGTAATTGTTGATGCGACGCGGACGCGGATCACCTCGTGGTGCGTCGGATCCTAAATGATGAGCTTATAGGTGGTGCTGGGAGGTATAGCTCACGAACTTCTATCTCCGTGTAGGTCCATCGGCGACGGGATCCATCGGCCTGTTCCCCACGCAGACGGCACCTACATCTTGCAGTTCACCACGGGTCTCCCGCCTGCTTCCTTTCGATTCTGGATCGAAGCCGAGTCGAACGCGTCCATCGACTTGGGCATCGTGGGCCACCTCCTCGAGAAGAAACTCCTGAGATGCTGGAGCTCGTGGGGGCGCTGCCGTCATGGATCGATGCGGTCCAGTTCGTGTCCACATGGACGACACTGACGATCTGATTGCACTTAAGTACTGAGGCGCTTCATTCACTAGTTCTTGATTATCTTCAATGTCATTATCGACTGCAGCTTAGATTAGGTACATATCACGCGGTCTCACAGTCTTCGTCGACTTCGAGTAATGATCCGAAGGAGCCGAACTTGCCATCGGGGCTGCGCGGACTACTCACTGGCAGGAACGGAGGCGCCGGTGGTGATGACCGGCCGCGCTCCATTCGTCCAGGAGCGCTCGCCGGTGGTGCTTGCACCTGGGGCAAATGTAGCTCATGGAGATCCTCTTCAATATTTCGCGGGCAGTGGCGAGAGCGCAGGGCCCGCTTGGACTTGGGGCGGCCCATGTCGACGGTACATTTTAACTTCATCACAGGCGACGGTGTACACAAACTGAACTTCTTGGAGCGAGGCATGCTCGCGACCACGGGCGTTCCTTGCAGTCTCACGGACGGTGGTCCCCTATTGGACGGGCGAGGCGGTGCTTCCGGCGTCTGAAGCAGCCTCACGGTCTTGCGTTTGCACGGCGTCTGGTGCAGTGGGATCTTGACGGGCGTGGACAGAGGCGCCGCGGGCACGTGCAGCTTGCGGATGCGTCGGCAGATCTCCTGCGGCTCGGCACCCTGCGGCTCGTAGTAGATGCCCGTGATGCCGTTGTCGATCGCGATGCGGATGTTCTTCTCGTCGTCGTCGATGAGGATCGTGTCGCGGTTGCGCACGGGCTCGCCTCGCTCTCGCGACGCCTGGATCGCCGCTGAGATGACGTACGGCAGCTTGACCGAACGGTCGAAGTGCATGCCCGAGAGCAGCCAGCTGGGCACGAACTCGACGCGCTCGCTGCGGTCGAGGCGCCAGGACGCGTCGTCGCAGCGCACGATGAGCTTCTGCGCGACGTCGGCGCCAAAGCTGAGCGCGAGCACGGCGCGGATGAGCTCCACCTGCGGGCTGAAGGTGACCACGGCCACGTGGATCTCGGCCTGGCAGAGCAGCGGCACGAGCGCGAGAAAGAGCGCGCGCACGTGGGGACGCAGCTCCTCGGGTGACCGCGTCCAGGCGCCGCCCGTGTGGACGCTCACGAGCGTGGCGTCGAAATCGATGCAGACGAGCTTGGCGCCGGTCTCGCGCAGCGTCACGACGATCTCGCGCGCGGCGTCGGCGGCCATGGCGCCTGCGAGCAGCTCAAACCGATGGAGGGACACTGGAGCGTCCTCCAGAGAGCCCCTGGACTGGAACTCCGGATGGGTTTTCCCGCCTGAAATCCCAAATTATTGATTTCTTTTCGAATTTCAAAATCAATTATGGGGATTGAGTACTGTAGTTGTTCTTAGAAGTACGACGTGCTCTATTCTGGTGATTGCGACACCTGAGAACCCAGATGGAAATCAAGTGTAGTGTGGATCTTTGGGTGGTGCCCACGAATTGACGACATGTTGGGTGATGCTGACAGGCATGAGTTTTCTCGAGACAGAAAACCAGGAAATAAATTATCGATCCAGAGAATATGAAAAAAAACATGCACCCAGCTTGTCATGGCGGCCGTTCCCCACGGTAGTCGCGGCGTCGTCGCGTCGCGATCTCCATCTCAATCCTGGCGCGTCGCATGGCGTGCTCTTTCTGCTGCGTCTCAGTCATCCCGAAAGGCCGCGTGGCCGATTCGGCGAGGCACTCCACGCCAGGATGTGCAGGGGCGGCAGACGCGTCGTCGGTCGTCTTCAACATTGGCAGGTCGCATACGAGAGGGGCTTCTGCCGGACCGCCGCAATAAATATCTATGGCACGTCGGGGGGATGCTGCAGCGGACGGGCTCTGTGTTCTAGTCGATGGCGTTCACGGGGTCGAGTCGATGGCGAAGAAGCACGTCGTCATGTACCGTGACGGGTCCGCGGCGTCCGAGATGCGCAAGAGGTACTTGTCGCCGATGGCCATGCCCCACGGCACTTTGCTGTAGAGGAAACCCCCGTTGTTGGGCGTGTCCTTGGCGATCACGGTCGTGGCCGACGAGCCGTGTTCGAGCAGCTCAATGTGGACTGTCTCGACATTGTCGTCGACAACTGACCACTCGATGCCGGCGGCCTTGCCACGAGACCACACCGTCGCCGGGTCGGGGTTCTTAACTTCGACGAAGGGATCACCGGAGAGCTCGTGTTCGCGCACAAATTCATTCCCGTTGGTGTCGGTGGGGCGCCCGTAAACACGCAGGTGCTGCACGTGGGTGCCTGTTCGCGAAGAGGTAGACGGAGCTGATCGGGGCGGCAGCGACTGGCTGCCAGGCATGTCTTCGGTGCTTCGTCGGGCGTGCTCGACGAGGCTCGAGGGCAGGGCGGCGAACGTGTGGCGGTGCCACTCGAGGCTCTCGCGCGTCGTGAACGAGCCGGTAGATCTGCGAGCGCGTGGGGAGCCTTCGTCGTCCGAGAAGTGGGCCGACTTGGAGTGTCCCATGCACGGAGAAGTGGTCGCGCTTGGCCGGATGCTGATCGGATCCGTGGCGTCGTGGAGAATGCGCAGCGTGTCCATCGAGCTTCCGTAGACGTCACGAACGATAGGCAGAGCGGACTCCCACTTGGTCATACTCTTCCGGATCTTGTCCGGACGAGAAGATGTGGGGGGGACGAGGTTGATCGCACGAAATGCTCCTTGGCACTCGCGGAGGGATGGATGGATTGTGAGAGCGGACAGGCGGAGGTATTCGCGTAGCCTCTCCCGATCCCCAAAAGGTAAGATTCAAAATGACGGCCGACTGGCAAGGCTCTGGATAATGCCGTCAGTAGAAACCGCGGAACCCAACCAGTCAAGAGCCGTGTGGACCGCGACCACCTGTTGGTTCGCGGCAGAGCGGAGCAGGGGTACGACCGGCCACGCACACCCAGCCCTTGACGGCGGTCGGCGCCGCTCTGGTTTTTTTGCGCTTTGAGCGAGCTCAAGAGCAGACGAGGGGTCGTGCGACTTGTCTACCCATCCAGAAAACCAGCCGCTCAAGAGGTTCCGGTCAAATAAGTCGCTTCGGCGTGTTCACCCCCTAGCCCACAAACGCACGACAGCGGTTGGCGCAGCACAAAATGTGTTGCAGACCAATTCCCTGTTCTCCGACTCTTCCCCGCCCAATCTAACCGGCCGAGCAGCGAGCTCCATTTTGTGTCAAAGCAGCCCCGATAGTTTGCCTCCAGCCGAGCAGCCCTAACCATCGAGCGACATTCCCCAATGGCGCCAGCCATGGCGTCATATTCCAGACGCGCCAACAAAATGGGACAGGGGTTAGCCAAAAACGAGCCATCTGCCACCACCCGACCATCATTCTATTGACTCATGACGCCTTCGCATTCGAAAAGAGCCATCGAACACCATCACTCTTCTTGTCGAAGAGAGAGGTTCTGTATTCTTCTAGACCAAAGATCTCCTGACGCATGCACCGCCGGCTTCGTCTCCAGGCTGGCGTACACCGCAGAGGAGGACCCGCCGCGCGGCGAGCAGGTCTCACTGCTGGTTCTGCTTTTCTCCATTATCTAGTGTCACTTGTGAGGGGAGACAACTGGAGTGTACGTGCGGTGAACTATCGCTGTGTTGTTGAAGCGCATGCAGGCGGGCCATGCCATGTGCATGGCTCCATGCCGCGTTGTTGATGTTCGCGATGCACCGCAAAAGCAGACGGGCGTGCGATTGTGAAGAGGTGCTCGTCGTGCCCACGAGTATCCACGGTTTGTAACCATCGGGACGGCAGCGAACGAAATTCGGGCGGACGAGCCAGTTGCGTGGATATCTCATCCAGGATTCTTTGAGCCGTACTCAAGCCGAGCCAACGCAAGATCTCCAAACAGTACAGTACCCATGTGTGCTGAGGAGTCAGCAGGTGATTGTTGAGTGGCTCAGAGGAGAGGCGATGGCCACGTGGTGATCTCCAGGGTTGCCTTGTCAGAGTACCGTTGCCCTATGCAGACGAATGGGTTCACGCCAGGTGGAGCCGAGACCGGATCTTGCTGGCCCCGTCAGTCAGTCTCGACTCCACAACTGAGGTGACTAATCGACATGATGGGTGTCTGGGCGCCGATGACCGCCGTGGGTATTGTAGAGGGCTCTACCTACCGTGCGTCCTACGGTATCAACAGCGGCATCCATGCAGCATGAACGCCGCAGCACGGCTGGAAAGCTCTGGGCATGCGATCTCGGTTTCTTTACGAGATCAAGCGATCGATCAAGAGAAGAAGAAACCGTTCTTGGGAACTGACAAACGATGATATTCCGCCAATCATCGATCGTAAATTCGAGATTTCACCAATCCGAATTCTTCTTTTGGCAGCCATGTTCACAATTCCACAACCTTGGTCAGCTCACGAACTCATAGCCATCACCGTCTCTTCCGACAGATCCAGCGAGACGTTGAGGATGGCCCGGCGTTGTCTCCATCACTCTGTCGCTGGATCGTGGTTGGGGCGCCGCCGCAAGCACGTTGATGCTGCGAGATGGATAGCCCCTGGTGGCGCGCGGGTAAATTTCCGGTAGTGGGTGCTGCCGCGGACCAGGTCTTCTGGACGGCAACTGCCAGCGGCTTATGATGGCGCTCTTTCTCAGCGTGATCACGCGGCGTCGCAGTGGGTGGAGGACGACAGGGGCGCGAGAAAACCAACAAATAGGGGCGACGCCCAACAATGTTCTCGCTCCACTGCAGAAATGGCGCCGGAGACGTCGCGTTGCTGGCCGGGCACGTCATTGAAGAAAGGATGGTGGAAAGGCAGTGTCACAATGTCGGTTCTGAAGTTGGTTCCACAACTGACGAGACCTGGTTTCGCGGCGGCGCGTGGGACCACCTGCAGCGCGTGACGCGCGTCGTCGCCGTAGTGTAATGTCAGGAGTCGCGCTCGCCAGCAGCGCCGGTGTCGTACTATTCACTTCAACGTCACGCTCGTCAGCGGCGGAGCAGCGATGCAGCAAATCAGACTTGTGAAGCTGCTCGTGCCCTGTGGGAAAGTCCGGCAAGTGCGGCGGCGGACTTCAACTTCCGTCTGTGCAGTTCGCGTGGCTCAGGCGTCGCCCGGTCTGGCGTACCCTCCGTCCGGCGAGGTTGAACATCGGGCCCTGGAAAAGATCTGGATCGCGTCTGAGCACGCGAGCTCGACCGCGTTCCGTGGGAGATGATGCGTGGCCTCCCCTCGTTGAAGGTGGAGCGTAAACGGCGCGGAGATGGCGCCAGGCCAAGGCGACGAATCTCAGCTCGGCGTGATCTTTTTCCGATTTGGAACGCCTCCAAAGTGGGTTGAAACCTCATCCAACGCACGCGCCGCAGGATGGAGCGCGAGAGGACGCGATGAGAGACCGGCGCCCCGCGCGAGCTGTGGTCACAGACGGCCGCTCGCTCTGCGCTGACCACCGACGCCAGCTCTGTGATTCAGTTCAGCCTGTGTCGGCGTCAGCGCCGCATGGCTGTCGCCAGCAGTACCGTGGGCCCACCGCCTCAGACACTGGTACATGCGATCTCCTGTGCTCACAGACGAACTGCAGGTGTACCCTTGACAAGTCCACGTGGTAGTGCCACGTACCTTAATGCCGAGAGTTCCGAATTTCATCCAATCAATGATGCTTTATTCTGATTTCCACCAATAATATGCATACCAAAGTGCAGCCATGTTACGAACCGACCGCAATAGGCGTCCCCATCCGGGAAACCCCCGTCACCAGTGGCGATAGGAAGAACCATGGCGCTGCCCGACGACACGCGGCCGCTGCTGCCGCCGGCGTCGGCTGCGCATGGCGTCCACCCGGAGGCGCGCGCGGGCGTCTTCTCCAAGATCACGTTCTCGTGGCTCGGCGCGCTGCTCCAGCGCGGGGCCGCGGCGCCGCTGCAACTCGCAGATCTCTGGCCCGTGCGTGAGCGCGACGACGCCGAGGTTGTGGCGCAGCAGCTGCGCGTTGCCATGCGCGAGAACGTGGTGCCCGGCGACGCGAACCCGTTCGCGCTGTGGCGCGCGATCCGCCAGGTGCGTCGGGAGGGATGATGTACCCAGTATTGCTTCGCGAAGGTTCTGACGGGTTCCGCTTAGGCGTTCGGCTTCAACATGTATCTGGCGGGCCTGTGCAAGCTCACGGGCGACTTGCTCGGGTTCGTGGGTCCGATTTGCATCAATGGTGCGTGATCTGTCGGTGGCGGGGGAGGCGTTCGCCTGGGGGAGGGAGGCTCACGACAGTGCTGTGGCTCCAGAACTGATCAAGTACGTGGAGGACGCGTCGTCGGCGTGGTTCTACCCGCGCTACTACGGCTACATCATCAGCCTCGTGCTCTTTGCGTCGACGACGTGCCAGTCGCTGTGCCTCCACCAGGTGAGACCTGTGACGCTCGTGTCCGGTGGATGAGCCTGTAATCGGATGTTATGGATGTCTTAGCACCACCACCTCGTGATCCGCGAGGCCATCCGCGTGCGCTCGGCGGTGACCATGGTCGTGTACGAGAAGGCGCTCGCGCTGTCCTCGCAGACCAAGAGCACGCTCGGCTCGGGACACATCTTGAACCTTGCGACCACGGACGCCAACCGCCTTCTTGACCTCTTCTACTTCAGTACGTATCCCCTTCCTGCCAAAGGTGGTGGTGTCGCACCCAACTGACGGTTTGTCGATGTGAAGTCCACTACACATGGGCGGCCCCGCTTCAGCTGGTCATCGGCATGCTGCTGCTCGTTCGCTTCCTCGGCTACACGGCCTTCGCCGGCGTCGCCGTCATGGTCATTCTCATCCCGCTCAGCGCGTTCCTGTCATCTCAGGCCGCCAAACTATCCAAGAAGCTCATTAGATGCACCGACAGAAGACTCAAATTCCTGAACGAAGTGCTCCACCACATCCGCATTATCAAGTTCTACGCCTGGGAAGTCGAGATGCTCGGTCAGGTCGAGGACATTCGTGAGGAAGAGCTTGGTTTCCTGAGGCGTATGGTCTACTGGAATGCTTTCAGCAAAGTGGCACTGCAAGCCGGCCCGATTCTCGTGTCACTGGCCTCATTTGCAGTATACTCGTGGATCGAGACGGTCCCACTTACTGCAGACGCTGCGTTCACGTCGATCACTCTGTTCAGCATCTTCCGCCTGCCGCTGATGACCCTCCCGCAAATCTTTTCTCAAACGTTTCAGGCTCACGTATCTGTCCAGCGTCTTGCCAAATACTTTGCCGTGAAAGAGCATTCAACACCCAATGGGCGCCAAGCTCTCGCAGACTCTCCGAAGGAAGGGTTCAGCATTCGTGACGCCACTTTTGGTTGGAATGATGGTGCTCCAGCGGCAAAAATGCAGGAATCGTCGGTGGAATTATCAATCATGCCAACCACGCTTGCTGATGTCTCGGTCTCGATTCCGAAGGGCAAACTGACGCTTGTAGTCGGGCCGGTGGGAAGTGGCAAGTCTACTCTGTTGGCGGCGTTGCTCAACGAACTCAAGCCGGTCTCGGGGCAGGTGCTCATGCCGACTGACCGTGTCTCGTACGCCTCTCAAAGCCCATACCTCGTCAACGCGACCATCGAGGACAACATTCTCTTCGGTACTGAG
This sequence comes from Pythium scleroteichum, assembly GCA_023335855.1. NCBI lineage: Eukaryota > Oomycota > Peronosporomycetes > Pythiales > Pythiaceae > Pythium > Pythium scleroteichum. The sequence continues at coordinate 73,295 of JAADVR010000041.1, read as the reverse complement.
CGAGATTTGAGTCGCCTTCGGCGAGTCATTGATTCGTGTGAGCTTCAATCGGATTTAAAGATGCTCTCGGATGGACTTCAGACCGAGCTTGGTGAGAATGGCATCAACTTGAGTGGGGGCCAGAAACAGCGCGTGTCCATTGCTCGGGCAGCGTACCCCGCGAACCAGCAGATCTATATCTTTGATGACGCATTGTCGGCACTCGACGCGAAGGTGTCAAAGAGCATCTTCAAACGTTGCTTTAGCGAGTCTTCAGGCGCCTTGCTGGCTGGGCAAACGCGCGTTCTCGCAACCCACTCTCTTCAGTTCGCCAAGTCGGCCCAATGGATCATCGTCATGGACAATATGCGCGTCGTTCAAATGGGCGCATTCAAGGATTTGACTGAGAAACAACCTAACGGTCCGCTTGTCAAGATGCTTGAGACATTTGGCGGGAATCAATCTGGTGAAGACAACAACGAGAACACGCCAGGACCCATGCGTAGAGGCTCGCTGGAAGTCGACAGCACCTCTCAAACGGGAAACCAAGATACCGCGCCCGCAAAGCGCCTGATTGAAGACGAGTCACGAGCGGAAGGCAGCGTCTCAGCTGAGGTTTACACCTCATACTTCAAATCATGCGGCAAAGTCATGTGCCTCGGGGCGCTGTGTGTGCTCATATCAGCGCAAGTGTCTCAGGTGTCGACTGACCTATGGTTGACACGCTGGACGAGCGCACCTGCAGACACAGCTGCTCAGCTTTCATACTATGTGAGAGTGTATGGGTATCTCTCGTTTGTGACAATCGCGCTTGCGTTCTGGGGAGATCTCGGCAGCCGCCTCGCTGGACTAAGGTATGATTCTGGACTGACTCCATCTGGACCCTTCTGCGACTGACTCGATTTGATGTATGTAGCGCCTCGAGGACAATCCACCATCGCCTGCTTCGTCACGTTATCAAGGGCACAATGAGATTTTTCGATACGACACCGATCGGGCGAGTTCTCAACCGATTTTCAAATGACATGAACACGATCGGTATGTTCGCAAACTTCATGTTTCCCACCCCCATGAATCCGCTAATAAGTGTCCTATGAGCAGATCAGAAGCTGAATACTTCAGTAATTTCGTTCACGACCATGCTTCTCTCTCTTGGAAGCATGCTGACAATCCAGACGTCAAGTGTACCGTTGCTGCTAGTCGTCCTGCTTCCCGTGTTCGGTCTCTACTACTCCGTGCAGTCGTACTATCGAAAATCGTGTCGTGAGCTTCAGCGCCTTGACAGCGTCACAAAGAGTCCCGTGTACGCACACTTCACAGAGACATTGAACGGTCTCGTTACAATTCGCGCGTTCCAAATGGTATCCAAGACTCTGCGCGACCAAGCGTTCCGCATCAACCAGAATACGAAGGCTTTCTTGTCGCTCAATCTGATCAATCGATGGCTCGGCGTGCGCCTTGAGAGTCTCGGTGCGTTGATCATTCTAGGCGTTGCATGCTTTGTGAGCCGAGAGCATGCTGTGTTGTCGAGCGCAATGGCGGGGCTATTGTTGAGCTACTCGCAAAGCATTAGTGGCCTACTGAACTGGATTGTGCGCAACAACATCGATATGGAGAATGCGATGAACAGTATCGAGCGAACCGATGAATACTGCCGCGTTGATGTCGAGCCCATTGACTTGGACGAGTCGCCTTTCGCAGGTGCGACTTACAAGTCCCATCACCTGAAGGATCGCCCTCTTTGGCCAGAGCGAGGTTACATTGAGTTTGCGAACGTTCAAGTCAAGTACCACCCGGAAGGAGACCTCGTGCTACGCGACGTTTCGTTCACGATCAAGGGCGGTGAAAGGGTTGGAATTTGTGGACGCACTGGTGCAGGCAAGAGCTCGTTGCTACTCACACTTTTCCGTCTTGTTCGGACCCACGCCGGGCGCATTACAATTGACGGTGTTGACATCTCGCAAGTCGATCTGTCGGAGTTGCGTTCTCGAATGGCCATCATCCCTCAAGAGCCTGTGCTGTTCGCGTCGACGATTCGCTTTAACTTGGACCCAACCGGGACGGTCGATGACGCAACATTGTGGAGAGCGATCAAGAAGTCGCACTTGCACGACTTCATCAATCGCTTACCAGCAAAGTTGGATACCGAGGTCCTGGAAGCCGGGGAGAACTTCAGTCTTGGCGAGCGCCAGTTGATTTGCCTCGCACGCGCGATTCTGCGCAACTCGAAAATCTTGTGTCTGGATGAGGCTACCGCATCGATGGACCACAACACAGGTAGGCTGCGGAGGAAGTTGTATGGCATTGATACCGTGAATGGCTTACATGGGCTGTGCTGCAGACTCTCTGATCCAGTCGTCGATCCGCCAGGAGTTTTCATCTGCCACAGTATTGACGATCGCCCATCGCGTGCAGACGATTATCGACTACGACAAAATCATGGTGCTCAAGCAAGGCCGCGTCGCTAAGTATGGCTCTCCGAAGGAGCTGATGGAGATCCAAGGTGGGGAACTAGCTTCCATGTTGGAAGCGCATTGAACTTGATTTCTGGGACGAGGTCGATTGCACCTGGTCTCATACAGCAACTGCGCGGTACGTTATTAGCCTCGGCAGGTGCTATGCATTTATACATTTCCGTTTGAGCCTAGCGGTACCATGATTCACTTCCTGCTCCACGGGGGAGATACGATGCTCGGTCGCGCTGTGCAACTAACCTTCCCCCACCAGGCACCAAACGAAGAGGCCCTCACTGATTCGACTCGAGCCGACAACTATTTGTTCATGGCCATGCATCGCAAGCTCCAAGGACGCATCCTTCCCATGGACACGCAAGAGATCGAGTCCCTACGACGGTCAAATGTGCACGGGTCCTATCTGTGGAACGACTCCGTCGACAAATTGGAGATCCAGCCTCCACCGGATGTTCGCATTCTGAACCTTGAGACTGCGGTGACCGAGACCATAACAAACAAGGACGTGCCGCGCAAGGGCATCAACTACCACATGCACGCCAACAACATACAGCCGATATTTTCCAGTTTTGCCAGCGCATCTTTCAATCTGAAAGTCAACGAGGGGGTAGACGAGTCCACGCTGAAGATCCCGTACATCATCTCATTCGCCAACAACCACGCGATGGATTTCGGTCGCGTAGCATTCGAACGGGAATCCTTTGCCGCCTTCGCCACGCTTCCAGGAGACGGACAAGTCGTTGGTGTGGGAATGAACCTGGGCGAGGCACAACGAGCCGCGAAGGTTGAGCTTCGTCGCAGTGATCTCCAGCGTCGACGAGTGAGCGTGATTGCTGCGACAACTGTGGGATCCGGGACGCCTTACGTGTTTGCCGACAATTACATCTGAAAATGGCGTGGACCAAGCCGTGGATATGCTCACGCAAATGCTTTTCACCAACGGTTACGACCCAGCTCACCGTCCCTATGAAGACATCGTCGTGCTGTCGATCCACTGGAGACCCAACTGGGCGTACCGATCGTCGCTGCGTGACGATCTCGATTTCCAGCGCTGCAGGCAGCAGCTCGCACATCGTGTCATCCGAGAACTCGGTGTGGATCTCATCTATGGCCACTCGTGGCACCACATCCGCGGGCTCGAAATATTCGACGGCAAGCTCATCATCTACGGAGCCGGCGATCTCATCAACGACTACGAAGGTTTCGAGAACCCGGGCGACGAGGCGTACAACACGCTCGGGGCTCTCTTCGTGGTCGACGTGAACGACCGAGATGGCTCGCTCGCGAGTGTGCGGCTCGTGCCCACGACGATCAACCGCCTGCAGCTCAAGCGCGTGGCACGTGAGATGCTCGCTCGTTGGAGGCCCAGCCGCGAGTGCGTCGAGACTCACCACGGTGTCGTCACGTCGCTGGCCGCGACCAACAAGTTCTCTCGCTGGGACGCCGGCGACCACGGGCGTGGCGTCCGGCTCCGCGTCGTCGCGGAGGACGACCAAGTCCCCGGTGGGCCCATCCTAGTGTACCCGTAGTAGGCACAAGTTGGCTCACCTGTCTAATTCGATATGTACATGGTTGTATCAGTTTTAGTGAACGTGGATCTTCAAAGGTCGCTTGGCAGTTCCTGAGACCATGGGTGTGCTACCCGTGCATGCGGCGCGCGACGCGGCCGCCAAGGCCTACGACGAGCTGCAGATCCCCGTCGGGTCGCCGCCCGAGCACGTCGTCGCCACCTTCCGCTCGCTCTGCCTCCAGCACGCGTTCCACATCAACACGAGCAGCGCCAAGAACGAGGACTCGGCCCGCGGCGACGTGTTTCAGCGCCAGGCCGTCGCGTATCGCTTCCTGCGCTCGCTGCCACTGCTGGAGAAGACCGAGTACAAGCCCGACGCGATCCTCGCGCGTCTGCGGCCGCTGGAGGAGCCGCGGCTGAGCGACGAGCCGAGCGTCGAGCGCGCCAGCGCCATGCTCGACGTGTGCATCACGACCATGGAGCAGGCCCAGCGCGCGTGGAAGCTGCCGTACACCAACTACGTCATCACGGTCCACTACTGTCTGCGTAAGCACATCGTGCGGCGGCGATACTCAGAGTTCGAGGCTCTCCACGCCGTCTTGCAGCAGCGGCTCCCTTGTCTCCCTTCGGTATGTCGGTTCTGACTGCCTTGGGAACCTGCTCTATCGTAACCCTGCCTTCCGTGTCTCCTAGTTGCCAGAAAAGAACTGGCTGCTCAAGCTTCGCGTGGCGAGCGAGCGTGCGCAGAGCCTGACGCAGTACCTGCTGCGCGTGACCACGATGCTCGCCAACCGCGGTCTGTTCTCGCTCGAGATCATGGCGTTTCTGGACGTTGACTTCACGCGCGTGCGCGCCGAGGAAGAGGCACTGGCGATCGAGTTCCTAGCGCGTGCGTCGGGTGGTGGCGGCGGCCACAACTTGTTCTACATCCTTTCGGCCGGATGGCTCGAGATATGGCGGCGGTTCGTCACGGAGGGCCACCACCCGCCGGCGAGGATCGACAACAGCCACTTGCTCGAGCAGGCGCTCGGCGGCGGCTTCGCGCCGAAGGAAGGACTCGTGTTGGGTCGTAACTACCGCTGCGTTAACTTCTACTCGTGGCGGTACTTCGCGCTCGTGTACGGCGGCGGGCCGATGCTCACACGTAAGACGGCGTCCGTCTACGGCCGCAGCGCCGTCGACATGCACACGCTCGCGATGACGATGCAGAAGCTCGTGCGCGGCTTTCTCGGTCGCCGGCGAGCGGCCAAGCGGCAGGTGTACGTTCTACGTCAAGACCCAGACTTTGAGAAACGCCTCAGCGCGATCGAACACCAGCAGCTCCTGCAAGACCGCATGGAACTCGTGCGCAAATATGTCTCAGCGCGTGAGTACCAGATCCGCCACGTCGCCGTGATCAAGATCCAGCGCGCGTTCCGCAAGTTTCTGCTGCGTCACGAACACGCGCTTCTCATGGCTGAGTCAGCTGTCCCCAACGCGGCCGAGAACTTCCAGCACGTCGAGGAGTACTTCTCGCTCGAGGAGATCGGGCTGATACGAGATCCAAAGTACCGCCTCGCCCACTTTCTCGTGACCTTGAACAAAGGCGTGCCGATCCAGAAGCTACGCTCGCGGCGCAAGCTGCCGCAGTGGCGGCTGTTTCGCATCGACGCGATCGGCTCGCAGCTGCTGTGGAGCTCCAAGAAGAAGTCGCACGCGCTCGCGTTCATCGACATCACCAAGCTCGTCGTCGAGTCTCCGCTGCTGCTCAAGTCGGGCTTCGGCCGGCGCCGGTCCACGACGTACGACCACGCGGTCGTGGTCACTTACAGCGAGGCCTCGGGCGACAAGACCGAGCTGATTCTCATCTGCGAGAGCCAATGCGACTGCGACGCATTGTACTTTGGACTCCACGCGCTCGTGACTGAGACGCGCAACCGCACGGCCAACGGCGCCACGTACGTCGACGGCCACGGCATGATCCGCAAGAAGTACCCGCACGCCAAGCGGCTCATCAGCGACGCGCAGCAGCTCATCGACCAGCAGCTACGGAACCCGTTCCGCATGAACCAGAGCAGCGCCTGAGGGTTCCACAGTTGTCTCGGTGGTCAGCCACAGCCGTCGCGTCGCAGCCAACGGCTCGTGCGGCCGCCGGGTCGCAGGATCCCACACTCACGCGTTAAAACTACGAGAGAGTGTCGTCATTCGCCAACCTCGCCTGTCAAGTCAGAGGCCGAGAGGAATCATGTGTCGGACAATATGGAAGGAGCACGTGGCGCAAGCAGACCACGGCGACGAGCACGTACGGCGTCGGCGAGAGCAGTTCCGGAACTACCAGCGACGACGTCGAGCCAAGCAGCAGGACAAACTGCAGCGGCTCGAGCGAGAAACCAGCGAGCTCGCGCACGAGATTGTCAGCTTGGAGAGTCGGAACCTGCACTTGTTCGCGTCGCGTGGGACGGATACAGGTGCCCCTGCCCAGGTCGTCTCGTCGTTCTACCAAGTTTACGAACATGGATACAGCAGCACGCACAGCGAAACACAGAACGAGTTCTTGCGGTCGATCATGGCGAGCGACGTCCAGGGCCCCGACTACAACGGCGTGGACGCGCTCGTGGACCAGTGGGAGCTCTACGGATCGCTCTTCGCGACGGCCAGCTACGTCGCCGAGCGGCTAACCGCGGTGACGACCGAGGAGGCGACGCTCGTGGTCGTCGACGTCGTCATGACGATGCGCCCCAACCGTCGCGGTGTCGAGTGTCTGTGTCCAAGCTTCGGACTCAACGAAGCGGTCGTCCACGCTCTGACGACGCAACCTCTCGTGGCGCTCGGCTCAGTCCGCTTCGAGTTCGACGCCCGCGGATTGGTCACGTGGTTTGGCGCCGACATGGACTTTGTGACGGGGCTCATAGGTGTGCTTGGCTCACTGGAGGCCGTCGCCGAGTGTCTACGGCACTCGCAGCTGTCGCTCTCGTCCGGTCGCATCTCCACGGCGGAGCCTGCGCCGTCCGTGAACCGCCACGACATTGCGTTCTTACTCTCGTGAAGACGTCGGAAAGACAGACACAGGGTTGTAATATTTACGTGGCACTCTCACTTGCTGACGCGGTTGGTCGCGACCATGTGGTTGGCGTCGATCACAGGCTTGTTCTTCTTGTCGAGCCCCTCCGGTTGGTGGAGCTTGAGGCGGCCGTTCACGACCAGCAGCGGGTTGGCGTTGTTCATCACGTTGTCGTTGACGGAGATGCCGTCCAGATACTGCTTGAGGATGGCCTGCAGCTCGCGGTTCTCGCTCTCGTACCGCTCTTTCTCGCGCTTGATCGTGAGGTCGTCGAGGAGAACTTTGTTGTACCGCTTCCAGAACAGGTCCAGGTACTCCCACTCGGAGACGGCGACGCCGTTGTGGACGCCGTGCGGTTGAAACTGCACCAGGTCCTCGCTCTCCTCGCTCTGAACTTGCTCTGCCGCACAAAAACATAGAAGTTTCAGTAAACCCCCCTCCCTGTTACCCTTGGTCGCCGTCCTACCTGTGCGCACGGCGAGCCGCACGTTCTCGGTGATCTCGTTGGCCTCTTTCTCGTCGGCGATGGTCGAGTGGTAGAACGGCAGCACGCGCTCGCGCTCGGTCTCGAGCTTGCGCACGAGCTCGCCGAGCGAGAGGATGCGCTCCGCGAGCGCGAGCTGGTCGTCGAGCGTCTTCTTGGCCTCGCGCGCGTTGGTGGAGAGATCCGTGAGCCGGCGCTTGTGGTCGTCGCGCATGCGGTTCATGCGCGCCTTGAGCTTCTGGAAGTGGCCCGAGATGGTGTTTTTCTCCTCCTCGAGCGCGCGGTTGCGCTCCGTGCACTCCTTGACGTTTTGCGCGATCTTGGTGCGCCAGTGGGCGATGCTCGCCTGCAGCCGCTCGATCTTGCGGATCTTGAGCTCAATGTCGCGCGACAGCTCCTGGTCTTTGGCCGTGAGGTACTTGAAGTCCTGCGTGCGCTGGTCCGTGTTCTGGAGGTAGTTGAGGTGGGCCGTCTCGAAGTGCTGTTCGAGCTCTTCGATCGTGCTGTCCAGCGTGATGCGCAGCACGTTGATGTCTTCGAGGTTCTTGTTGCGGATCTCCTCGCGGAGCTGCTCGTGTTCCTGTCGGGCTTCGGCCTCTTTTTCCTTTTCCTGCTGCTCGACGGCCGCCATGATGCGCTGCAGCTCGGCCTTCTCGGCGCCGTGCTGGGCCACGATCTTGTGCTTTTCGATCGTGAACTCCTGCTCGAGCTCGCGCAAGTCCCGCTCGAACTCCTTCTCGAGCCCGAGCAGCCGGTCGTCCTGGAGATCGATGAACTCGTCGATGTTGAGCAGGTGGGCCCGCAACGCCAGCTGGAACTGGTCCTCGGCCTCTTCGAGGTCGCGGTCGAGCATCTGGATGACGGCGTCCTTGCGGTCGACGTCGCGCTCGTGGTTCTGCGACCGGATCTCGACGTCCTTGCGCAGCGACTCGACCTTGACGAGCCGCATGATCTTGCGCCAGTGGTTCTGGATCTTGAGCTTGTTCATGCGCGAGATCTTGTCCTCCTTGTCCATGAACTCCTTGAGCAGCGCCTTCTTGGACTGCGTGAGCTTCTTGAGGTAGTCGTTCATCTCCATGCGCCGGATTGAGTCCTGCAGACGCCGCTCTTCATCGGTGCATTCGTCTTTCTTGCCCTTGCCGTCCTTGGAGCGGCCCTTGACGGCCTTGCCCAGCTGCGCGCCGCCGCGCAGCTTGAGCGAGAGGTGCACGACGCGCCCATCGCGAGGTGACTGGCCAGACGAGCCAACACGCACGAGCTCCATGGAGAAGAGCGGCGGGATTAAATGAGGCCAGCGGCTCCGCGAGGACGCCGTAACGGCTCAAATGAGAATAGAACGCCGGGAAGGGATCCATCTCTAAGCTTTCTAAATGGGTTGCAAGCCGCGTTCTCAGGAGAGTGACGTTGAAGTTGCCTCGACCTGTCGAGTGTCAAACCACCAGGTCACACACAGAGCTTGGCCATCAAGTAGGCAACGCCATCAACAAAAAAGAAGGGGAACGGCTCCGCGCTTATTCGTATTTTCCGCGCTTGACGAAACGGCTCGAAGAGTGGGCGTTCTTAGTTGCCTGCCTTTCTCGCTTTGCAGAGCCCAGGTGACGCGTGTCTCACCAACGACTGGACCACATCGACCCGCGCATCCTTCTGCTCAGTCCATCCTACGCCGCTCGCTCCTTAGCGATTGAGACATGTGAACTGACTGACCCGACTTGTCCCAGCGACATTGGCAGTGCCACTTGGCTACAGGAAGGGACCCTTCCGTTTTGACCACCCTTGGCAGTGTACCGAAATGGAGACGACTGAAGGAGGTCCAGACCGAATGTAGCCGGAGGCCCATACGTCACCATGAGGTCAAACTCTCTGAGCCCACACGTCCAGACCCGAGGAATCTCCTGGATTTTTGAGGGGAGTTATGGCATGCGATAACTCGGCCCGCTCTGGCGATCATGCGTTGACTCCTCTCGCGTGAGTAAATAGCGACACCGCAATTCGAGACATGGGAGATCTGGATGGCAGTTCCATACTTGGCCACAGCGTTTCCTCCCCGCTCGCTCTATCCCATCACCTTTGTCCTCCACCTGCCACTCTCCGCGGCCCGGCCGTTTGTTTCACAAAGGAATTAAGAGAGCGATTTAATTCATCCTCAACGCCATGGCCCCGCTCGCATGCATCGCCAAGAACAAGCTCCTCCCGCTCCGCAAGAAAAAGCCACGAGACGCCAAGGCCAAGGCCACGACGGCCAAACCGCAGAGCGAGCCCGTGGACGAGAAAGGCAACCAGGACCGCGCGGCCAAGAAGCGACGGCAGTACATGATGTACCAGCGTCGCCACCGCGCCCGCCAGAACGAGCGTGCCCGACTGCTCGAGGACCAGGTCGTGCAGCTCAAGAAGGAGATCGACCACCTCGCTCGCATGCGAACGCAGGCTGCCCGCCACCAACACGTCATCGCCAGCGTGCCGATCCGAGGCACCCACGCTGGCGTGCCGGCGCAACTCGTGCGAGAGTACTTTCGCATCTTCGAGCGAGGGTACACGCTCGCGGACGGCGACACCCAGGCGCAGTTCATGCGCTCGATGATGGATGTGAACGTGCGAGGATACCAGTTCGACGGGGTTGACGAACTTTTCAGTCAGTGGCAGCGGTACAGTCAATTCTTCTCCTCCGTGCATCTCAGTGCACGTCAGATGCAGATCGAGTTGCAGGACCAGATGACGGTCGTCACGGTCACCGCGACGCTCGCCTTGCGGCAGAGACGTGATAGTGTCGCCAAGCTCTTCCCGTCCGTGGCCAACTGCGAAGTCTCGCTCCAGGACCTGCTCGACACACCGCTCGTGGTCAAGAGCTCGCTCCGCTTTGTGTTTGAAGCCAACGACCGGGTGAGCTGGTTCGTCTCGGATATGGACTTTGTGGGGGCTCTCGCCGGCGCCCTGGGCTCGTTCCGCAAGGCCTGCGCGGCGCTCGACAACGCTCTTCTCGACGCGAGCACGGGCTTTATCAAGCTACAGCCGACCGACGCCAAGGCCAAGTCCCAGGACGAGGCCGTCGCCGAGGCCACCGGCCGCCTCGCCATTTCGTTTCTCTTGTGCGACACCGTGAAGTGCTTTTGATGGGTTTGCATGTTTGGATTAGTTGGTTGTTTGCTTTAAAGGAGTCCGAGTAAAGGACTCTGTAGTTCTCGTAAAACGCTGTCTCCATGGTTCGCTTTGGATGATGAAAAAGAACACAAGTGTCTCGACGCGCGCTATGCGAACGGCGCCACTTCATTGGGCTCTTCGCGCCACCCATGGACGCCGTCGTTGGAAAGTACAATTCGTCCAGTGCAAAGCGACATGTTGGCGCCCTGCACACACTTGCTGACTCGTTTTGCCGACCCGAGCACATCCATCAGACCCGACACAAAATCCATGTCGGCACCGAACCACGTGACGCAGCCGCTGGCGTCGAAGACGAAGCGCACCGAACCAGAGAGCCGCACGGGATTGGTCACGAGCAGCTGGATCGAGGCTTCGTCGCCCACGATGTTGGGGTAGAGACACACGGCGCCGTGGCGCGTGGGGCGGATCGTCATGTCGACATCGGCCACGACGACCGTGACGTCGCCGTAGGTTTCAATGGTCATGCGCTTGGAGGCGTAGTGTGTCCGGTGGAAGAGGCTTCCGTAGATCTGCCACTGGTGCACGAGCGCCTCGACGCCTCGAAAGTCGGGCCCGCGCACGTCGGGCACCATGGTCGCACGTAGGAACCGGGCCTGCGACTCGCTCGCGGCCGCGACGAAGCCGTGCTCGTAGACGCGGTAGAACTCGGCCACGACCTGTGCGGGCGCGCCGCCGACCATGGAGCGCGCCGCAAAAACGCCGCGGTTGCGCGCCGAGAGCGCCTCGTGCTGCGCGCGAAGCTGCGCCACCTCGCGTGCGAGCGCCGCGACCTCGCTCTCGAGGCGCACCGTGCGGCTCTTCTGCCGCGCGCGGTGGTGGCGCTGGTAGATCTTGTACTGCAGCCGCCGGCGCTGGAGCTCGTCGGCGGCGGGCGCTGCGGACGCCGCGATCGCGACGCTCACGGCCGTGGGCCGGGGCTTGCGAGGAGCCATTTTCGCTTCTATGGAATATTCAGCGGGAAACCTAGAGCGCTCAGGGCGGGTTTGGGTAAATTACGAGTGTACCCGACTCAGTTTGGACTAATCACAGATGTAGTGTGAAATACTTCGCGCCTTGCAGTTACCCGTAGCCATGGGTGCGATTCTTGTTAATCACGTGCCTTATGAGTCAAATGGGTGCGTATTTCACAGACGTACACTCAGAGGAGGGTCCTTCGCGGGCTGCTGATGTGATGGGCTTGCGAGGTGTGGCGTGTGGACACGAGTGGCCTGTAGGAGACGCGCCTCTAAAGGTCGTTTCATCGGTCGGTCTCCTGAAGAGATCGCGGTGCACAAGGATTTTGACATGCCTGTGGCGGGCGATTAGTTTTCGCATGGCTTCATACAGCCACCTCGCCCAGCTGGATTGAATGGATCTCCAGTGTCCTGTTCGCAATTTGTAAGCTTACATCTTGACACAACACGCTTGAGTCACCAAAGGAAGACGCAGCTTACTACCACGCGTGCACCGTCACAAACCCATTGCTAGTCGCGCAGTCAACGCATGAGGATCGTCGCCCTCGCAGGCTTTAATTCATGCCAGACGAGCCGTGGCGGAGAGCTACATCTTGCCACCTGGCTGCAAGACCTAGATTGGTATTCTCCCCTTGTCCCTAGCTCACTTTCCGCGCGCGAGACCGACCGGTCGTCTCGCCACGCTGGCGTGCTTCGTGCCTATTACGGCACGGCCTCTCCATGCGGATGATGTCAACTGTCAACATATTGCTCGTCGTTCTCCAATGCTTCTGTTGACTAGGAGATCGCCAGGCCGCGATTGATGGGCGACAACAGCGTGAACCCAGTCACTCAAATGAAACAAAGTTGTCGCCTCTCAGTGACATTTAGTTTGCGTCACGCAATATTTTACGTCATCTCTCCTAGGGAATGAGGAGTTCTGTGGAAAGAACGCAACGAATGACCGTTTGAGTCCACGATCTGGAGCTCAGCAGACAGCGCCATGGTCTCCCGGCGCTCGAACCACGCACCACCAAGCCAATGCCCTGTGGTACCGCAGACCGTTTACGATGGCGGCGCGCCTGAAGCTCTCACTAGCGACCAGGAGATGGAGCGAGTGCTGGCGACGCGGCCTCGGCGCAAACTGACGCCAGAGGAAAAACTCGAGCGCCGCAGGCTGCAGTTCAAGTATCACCAGCGGCGGCACCGAGCCAAGCAGCAAGAGCGGGTTATGGGGCTGGAGCTGGACGTCTGTCAGCTCGCAGAGTCCGTCGCGACGCTGAATGACCAACGACGCATGCTGCTTGCGTATTCCACTCGAAAACGACACTCGTTGGCGTACCGGTTCGCATCACGGCAGAATATGTCCGTCAATTTGGGCACGGCTACAGTGCCAGTCGAGGACTCCAGCAGGAACAATTCTTGCGCTCCATCATGATTCCGAACGTTGGTGGTCCTGATTACGAAGGGATCGATCAACTGGTGGAGCAGTCGCGACTGTATTGCAGCTTCTTCGCCAAAACTCTGTGCGCTCCAGGTCACGTGGAGGTATCGCCAATTGGGGAGATGACTTCTGTTGTAATTGACGCTGTGCTGACAGTGTACCCTCTGCGTGACGGAGTGCTGTGCTTGTATCCCAATTTGCGTGGTAACGAAGAAATCACCCAGGAGCTCATCAGTAAGGCCATCGACGTCCCGGGAAAGCTTCGATTTCTCTTCGATAGGACCGGTGTCTGCAGCTGGTTTGGCACGGACTTGGACTTCGTCGCGGGGCTTCAACAAGCCCTTGGGTCTCTGCAGAAAGTTGCAGCATGTATACAAGACGCCAACATGTCGTTCTGCACCGGTCAAATATCTCCCGCCAGTCGTTGTGAAGACATTGGTCAAGCAAAAGACTCTTTACGACTGCCAGCAACCGAGTTAGTGTGAATCCTCACGTACGCGATCCGTCCAGAGATTTGCTATACCAGACTCATCAAAAATATCAGTATACGAATTTCTGCGTGCACGTTCCAAACCGTGAAAGCTGTGCACCACAGCGGATACCTTACGACGAACATTGCTTACCCAACTCCTGCAGTGCAAGGTGGACCCATCCAGGAGCAGGAAAGATGATACTGGGCGACAAATCCCTTTGAGAACTTGTAAACACGATACAGTAACACACCTACATACAGATGACAACAAAAAGACCGCATACATAGAAGCGATTGCGTCAATTTCCTACCCGCGTAAATAATCAGTTGAACTCCAAGAGTGACGCAAGCGGTTCTCGAGAAATGGCTTCATTTTGTGCCGTGTTCGAGCCCAAACCACGTGATCAGTCTGAGAGATTCCAGATTTCGCTAAGTACGCATCTAGATAGGTTAATTCGAAGTGGTGAACTGTGTTATTGAGCCAAACAGTACGGTCCAAACGGAGATTTGTCGATTATGTAACCAATGAAATCGCGTCATTCTTATTGTGTTCCACATAATCGAAGTCGTAATATTTTTGCTGTGACCGATCCCCCAGAACTTCGCATGTCGCAGTCCACTGTTGTTGTGCACCACCAGAGATATTGAACACTCCGTCCCAATATCGCTGTAATAGTACGCCAACATTTTGTGTCATCCGTCCTCTGAACCGCAGAAAAATCTGCCAAGGGACGAGGTCCTGGTCGATCTCCTCGGCGAGTCTCCCGTGTTCATCCAACGACTTGGTCGACGGCAGGAAGCAGTTGACAGGCCCACTCGCAGTGCTCCACTTCCGTGGTCGCAGAGCTTTGGTGTGCGTCAGGATGGTAGACCCACGGGAAGCCAATGGGGCGACGGTCGTGTCAAGTGGTGTGTCGTCGATGATCGAGCTGCTCCAGGTACCGTCCCCATTGCTGGACGCTCTCAGCCCAGGAGAGCCCAAGAAAGCGTCGGACGAGGAGCTGGAGCTCGCGTTGGCGACAGGACCTAATCGCCGGCTCACGCCCGAGGAGCGTGTCGAGCGGCGCAGGCTCCAGTACAAGCTCCACCAGCGCCGCCATCGTGCCAAACAGAAAGAGCGGACGCAGGAGCTGGAGGCCGAAGTGAGTCAGCTCGTGGAGACGATTGCCCAGCTTGATTACAATCGGCAGGCACTACTCAAGAGCCAGAGTTTGTTTCATTCGCGCAGTGTTGTTGATGGGGCGCCAGCCAGGATTGCGATGGAGTACGTGCGTCGGTTCGAGTTTGGGTTCCAGGTGAGGCGGGGCGACGAGGACGAGGGGTTCTTGAGGGCAGCCTTGCTGCCGACTGTTTCTGGACCTGACTACCAAGGCATTGAGCTCGTGATAGAGCAATGGAAGCTCTATGGTAGCTTTTTTGCAAGGACCCAGTACATTCCGAGTTCAGTGGCCGTCTCCACGGTCGGAGACCTCACAGCCGTTACAGTTGAGGTCGTCCTGGTGATACGGCCACGAAGGCAGGGACTCTTGTGCCTCTTTCCCCACGTCCAAGGCGACGAAGATGCAATCCAGGAGTTGGTCGTCAATCCGTTGCATATACCAGGCAAAGTGCATTTTCTATTCAACGAAGATGGTGCGTGCTCGTGGCTTGGGACGGATATGGACTTCGTAGCAGGCCTTCACCGATCTCTTGGATGTCTCAAGAAAGTTGCTGCGTGCATGGAAGACGCCAACATTTCATTTTGCACAGGCCAAATCTCGCCCCTCAGCCGTACAAGTCATCGGGCAATCGACTTGGTAGCACAAATTTGATCTTGAACTTGAACCAGACCCACAACATCTCTATGCTATCCATATGAAAATGCCATTCCCCACCGATACTCTACCACTCATTGTTGTGCGTTCAGATGCAGGCGACAATTGCAAGAAACATTTCAATGACTCAGCTCTCCAAGGCGTGCGGAAAGAGTGATTCTACTGCGAACAGAGGGGCAACAGTCGTGAAGATAACGTACTCACGAAACCAACCCTTCCATCTCGCGTTGACCTGGTCATGTCTACCGTTGTCGTTCAGCACCACAACTTCCGAGGATCATTTGAACTACTTCGCGACCAGACGAAAGGAATTATTACCCCAAGCCCGCTCATGCCGGCTCAGACTTGGCGACAGGAATGAAAGCAGAAGTCCTGGCTCCCGCGTCTGCACGAACTGACCATGCTACAATAGTTTGTGGGTCCGGGAAGGATCCGCTAGAGGAGACCATTTCACACTTGGAATGTGGACTGCCCCACCGTTTCAATCAGGATGAAAACTTGAGGGTGAGGAACGCCTTCGTCGGTCTCTTCAAAGAAGCGATCTTGCGACAGGCAGATTGCTTGGGCTCCGATGGAATTGCGCGAATAGCTCGATATGTCAGCCGCTTGGCTGGCCGGTAGTGGATCGAACATAGGCACGCCAGCGTCTGTTCCGCCTGCACCCTTCCGCGAAGGACGTGGGCACCAGAAGGTTGGGTGCGTGGTCATCACTCGAACAGACAAACCTCCCGATCAGGCAGCAGTGGCCTCACGCCGGCAATCCGGTCAGCAGCTCGAGGTGCTCAACACCAGACGGGAGTCGAGATCTTGCTAGACCTATCCTGACAGATATCCTAGAATGCTCTCTGACGACAGAGAGTGACTCAACACTGGCTCATTGGGAACGGAGTGTTACAGACCGAAGAGATCCTGTCAACTCGACAGACTCTCCATCCCTCGGGATTGCATCATATTAGCCCCGTTTATCCATTTTAGGAGACACAATCCCTACGCCACGCTGTCCAGAGCGACTGGACCCAGAATCAGTATTCGTTATTAAAGGTATTTCAACATGGTGTGTGCGCCTGGACAGGCCAATGACACCCCATTCATGCCGTCGTGTTGTGATTGCCGGTCGCTGATTGTGTGTGGGCAGCTGGACGACGGCGTGGTGGCGTGCGAGTGCCGCGGAGCCGAATACAGCAGAGACGCATTGGCTCGCCCCGCGGCCAGTTGAATCCCACGCGACAAGCTAGTTTACTCGCTGAAGTCGAGGACACCATGAAAGCCTTCTTCTCCAAGCGGAAAGACGGTGGGAAGAGCAACAGCGACTCGAGTCTCTATCCTCCGCCGTCCATGACTACACGCCGCGCCAAAATGCCCGGACCCGATTCGCTTGATCTCGCGACGAGCCAAGCAGCCGCATCGGCTGCGCCGTGGGACGGCAAGTGCCCCCAGTGTCGAAAGCTCATGTCGCGTTGCCTGTGTCACGAAGAGAACACCGGCGCACGCGACAACTCATCGGCTTACACGTTCGCCGATAAGCCGCCGACAGCTAAGCGAAGGTATGTACCCCACCAACATCGGATGTTGGGCTTGAGCAAGGCACTAATATTTCCTTGTTCTTGGCAGTGAGAGGACAAACAGCAAAGCTGGTGGTGACAAGCGCATGCTGCTGGAGACGCTGTCAGACATGCACCAAGCGCGAGCGCCACGTAACCGCATCCCATTGAAGATGACGCAAGACCGCGTGCGCGAGCGTCAGCTGAGAGAGTCGCGGAGAATGTCCAACCAGTCGATGCTCTCAACATCCCAGCGTCCAACCTTCACGCCAACCCGTTCAGTGGGGCTCAACAAGACCATGGTCGAAGATGATGATCCGTCATCGCCTTCGAGTCGCTTCACGCGGTCGTACCCGGATGCCAAGTGGAGATCGTCCACCGCAATCACGAGTACAATGCGCCTCGCCCACGACCTGGAATTGACGGAGCCGACGACGGGACCACCCAAGAACCTCCTCGCGTACAACAGCAGCAAACCCACCAACCGCCATAACCACATGAGCAACTCTACCCCCTCGCCGCAACTGATACGATCGCAGTCATCGACCGGCAACCTCTACCTCGTGCATCCCGTGCCCAAGCAAGGACCCCGTCCTCAAGAGGACGAAGACCTCTCCCGTGTGTGGGAATTCTAGTCTCCCCCTACTCGTCTTCGAGTCCGTTACAGTGCGCGGCAGTAGCGCACTACCCCCTATCTATTAGACCGATCTGTCGTACCCCTTCCTCGGTCTCCCCATACATGTGTGTGTCATCGTGAAATCGAGCAATCGCTTCCCGTGGCTGTGTCCCTTCGTTGGCTGGATCATGCTTGTGTATCTGCGTTTGGCGACGTTTCCGTTACAAACTCAATTAATGTTATGAACATCTGATTTTGGCGCCACTGACCGATGACCGTTTTTGTCCGGACATTTTGTACGAGCCCGTTGCTGTTGGCTGTTTTTGCGTACAAATTAGGCGCTCCTGTTGGCGGGGTTTTGACCCAGGTTGGATTGGTGGGACGAAAGGAAAGATGCCGCCGCCCCCGAAGCGTGGCGGCCCTGCGAGCAAGAAGAAGAAGGCGTCGGCGGATCCGCGCAAGCCCACGGCAGCCGCGAAGGCGTCTCCAAAGAAAGCGCCGAGAAAGGAGTCCGCGAGCAAAAGCAAGAGTGACGGGAAGCAGCAGCAGACGATCATGGACTCGTTGAAGAAGTCGACTCTGCGACGCAAGGGCAAGGTTCCGGCGGTCAAGCAGCGTGGGGAGAGCGGCGACAATGATGGCGACTCGGAAGACGTGGAGAACGAGGACGTTGCGGCCGATAGCGCAGATGAGGAGGTTGCGTCGACACCCACGCGGGCCCGGGTGCTCACCAAGGATAAGAAGCGCGTTGCACGTGAACCGCCAAGTAGCTCAGAACAAGAAGAAAAGAGTGAAGAGCGAGGTCCACCTCGTGGGCGGGATACTAGGGGTGCATCGACGAGCCGTAACAAGGCTGCTGATGTCGATGTCGATCAGATTCTGACGGGTTCACACTTGCTCTCAGCCGGCAATTCGTCGGAGCTCTCTCGTCGATTAAAGCAGACTTGGACTGCCTTGCAGCAAACTCCAAACCACCAACAAGATGGCGATGTGCCTTTGGAGAAGCTTCGGCTCGTTTGTTCGGAACTATTGCACGACAAGATCTTGGACCATTCTGAGAAGAATGTGCGTTCTCTGGCGTCATGCTGTTTTGCGGAATTGCTTCGGATATACGCACCAGATATGCCGTTCAAGTCCAACGAGGAGCTGTATGATGCGTTTCAGTTGATTCTGGAGCAGCTACGTTCATTGGCGATTGAGAGCGATGTTTCCAAGGGTAAAACTGCATCGACTGACCTCCACCACCTATATGTCCTGGAAAGCCTGGCGAGCGTCAGATCATGTCTTCTACTTCTCGGCATGGATTACATTCCCGACGAGTCCGATGAGCCTCTGCTTGTCCAGCTCTTTCGCACACTGTTCAACACAGTCCGCAAAGAGCACTCTGTGAAGATCGAAAACCTCATGCTTTCAATCATGGTGTCGTGCATTGAAGAGAGTGATACAATCGAGCAGCCTTTGCTGGACGCGATCCTCTATCCACTTGTCCATTCGAATCCAAGCGTGGAGGCCAGCTCCAGCAACAGCGGAGCTGCTTCAGAAGGTGCCGATCGTGGTCCGTATCATTTGGCTCAGGAACTCATTCGGCGGACAAGCGATCATCTCCAGAGTCATCTCTCCCATTTCTTCAACAGTGTACTCGTTGACGCACCGTCAACGTTCCCAAGCAAGACTTCTGAATTGAAGGAACACGTGTACACGCTCATCTACGAAGTGCACAAAGTGAACTCGTCTTTGCTCTTGTATGTCTTACCAAACGTGTGTATGCAACTTCAAGTCGATGAAGTCGCGACGCGTTCAGAGGCAATCGCACTGATGGGCCGCCTCTTTGCTTCATCGCATGCAGAATACGGGCAGGACTATATGAAGAACTTCCGCGACTTCCTGGGCCGGTTCAGGGATGTCAGCAAAGAAATACGTCTACAGATGGTCCAGGTCAGCGCGATCATCTGGCAACGAAAACCCGAGCTTGCTTCCTCAATCGAGAAGGAATTTGTCGCGAGGTTGGCGGATCCTGAGTGGGAAGTTCGCCGTCTTGCCGTGAATGAAGTGTGTGATCTTGCCGCAAATAACCTTGATGCTGTCAGCGAAGAATGCCTCCGTCAAGTTGGGGAACGAATGAAAGATAAACGTGTCGTTTTACGGAAAGAAACAATGACCGGTCTGAGCCAAGTTTATGCTGCCCATATTTCGTCGTACTGGCCACCTGAAAACGACGATGCCGAGGATGAGGAAGACAAAGACCTTTCACTCAGCAACGTTGTTCCCGCAGCAAACTCTAAGAAGCTAGGATGGGTTCCTGACTATGTTTTAAAATGCTTTGCGTACCCTCAACAGGAGCTCAAGCTGCGAGTCATCCAACTACTAGATGACATTTTGCTGCCCAAAGCAGCATCAGAACATACGCGAGCTAAGGGGTTGCTGTATATCTACCACTCACTTGATGCCACTGCCAGAGAGGCACTCCGTCGAGTGTTAGTAGAACGAGCAAAATGTCAGTCTTCAGTGGAAGCATTTTTGACTGCAAGGAGAGCAATCAGGAAGGGGCCCGCATCGTCACAACAATCGGATGCAATTGACTCTGCAAAGAACGCACTACAATCGGCAATTGCTCCACTGTTCAGCGAGACTGACAATCTGAGCAAGCTCTTGGACCAACTCCTTGGGTGGAAGGACCAGACCGTATTCAAGCAGCTCGAAATTTTATGCGACTTCTCACGGCCTCAAGTCGAATACAGAAACACGCGCGACCGTCTTGTGAAAGCTGTTGGCTCCAAGTCTCCGCTGGGTGAATTTTTGAAGAACTTTTGTCGAAAACTAAATATGCTAACCGTGAGTGAGGGAACGGTCCAATCATATCTGCGATTCTTTGTGGGGACAGGTATCCCTCAACATCGCGAGAATCGTTCCGTTACCGACCTTCTCTTGATCGTCGCTCGAACAACTCCACAGCTATTGGCACGTTTTGTTCAAGATGAGATCGAGGCGATCCTTGTCGAAAATGACGATAGTACGAATGCGAATGCCGAAACGGATGATGATGACGATGATTTTGATCGAGACAAGAAGGTAGTGATCAGTCTTTTGAACATTTTATCTCACTTCTCCGAGTACTGGAGGAAGCAGCAGCAAGAAGAATTGAATGTGCTGGATCGCCAAGCCACTGATTCAACTCCATCCGACGCACTCAAACACTACTTGAAGCAGTGCTGTCTTGGATTGGGGCTCAAGAATATGACATCACAGGATGACGGCGCTGCAGCGAAGTTCTCATCACAAATCCTAGCCAACTTTTTTGGAGAAGCCAACGACATCGGATCACTCGTCACGAAGTTATGTTCCAAGAAGGTCCTGGTCTCACCTTCCACCCCAACGTCAATCTCAACTCTGCAGAGTCTACACGTGTTTGCGAAGCGTTGCCCACTGCATCTATTTCACAGCGCGGATACAGTGAGCTCTCTGTGGCAAGCCCTCATGGAGAATTACATATTGCAAGGGAAGCAAGACTCGAATGCAGCCCCAAGCAAGCTAAAAAAGTCTTCGAAGTCGGGATACACTGCGGCTAAAGCTGCTGAAGTCCGTTGCCTCGCGATAAAGGTCGCGTCTGATCTCCTCTTGTACGGGCACGAGGGGAACTCCTCAGTTTTACATGATAGAAGTCGCGAGCTAATGAGGCTCTTGTTTGAACTTCTGCGTTCCGATGGGCGTATGTGGGGATCGGGAGGATCCCTGCCTGCAAAATATCGCACAGCAGCTTCGTGTAATATTTTGAAGATGGTACGACATCGTGGGATCGAGAGTTCTCTGGCTGTATCGGAATGGCACATCCTCGGCTTTGTGGTTCAAGACTCGTCGGAAGAGGTTCGAAGAGCCTTTATAAAGAAGCTGTCGGCGAGCTTGATGAAGAATTCCATTCCTCACCCGCATAAGTATCTGAGTTATCTGGTGCTTGCTGCAACCGAGCAAAACGGGATGATGAAAAAGACAGCTCGTGCCCTGCTGAGCGCCGCCGTTGAACGAATGCGTCGTGTCTTTGAGGCAACCTCCTCTCGATTAGCCCATATCAACTCCGAAGAAGCAGACGATGAAGAAAGGCAGAATACCAACGCACTAATGGTACCCGAGTACGCACTGCCGTACGTGATCCACCTCCTGGCTCATCATCCGGATTATCCTTCATCTGCGGCAAAGGCGTTTGCAAGTGGTTTGCGTGGATCTGTTGTCTCAGACCCGGCGTGGGGTGAACAGGTTGCCTATCTTGACTTCTTCATCGACGGGTTGATGCCATCAAACTCTGCAGAGGCAGATAACATTGCGTTTCTTCTGCAAATTCTCACCAAGTTGTCTGATTGCCATGATTCATCCGATGCAAATGGAGTTGCAATCTACCCTCTCATTGAGTGCGCGGTAGCCTTACTAAAACGGCGAATCAAGAACCAATCGAACCTGAAAGCATTTCCAGGGAAGATCTACCTTCCGAAGCAGCTCTACAGTTCTGGTATATCATCGGACAGGAGACTGTCCGTGAAGTCAAATCGCTCCACACAAGAAGACGAGGATCCTCAAGTGGCCGATCCTCCTCGAAAGAAATCCCGCATTATGGTGAGTTTCTGTCCCACAACGCGCAGGGATTGATTTGAGTGTTGAGCTCCATCTCTATCTAATCAGGCATCTCTATCCCCCATCAAGCCGTCTGGGACCGCTTCCACTTTCATCACTATGAACTCGCCCCCTCTTTCAGCTCAAAAGCAAAAGGCTTCGCCGACCACGGCAAGTAAAAGTCGTCGGCGGTCATTGCCGAAAAGTCCTATGAGGTCGTCGATCTCCGTCGAGTCCAGCATTGGTGATGAAGTAACCCCAAACCGACGACAATCTCTAATGCGAAAGGCGAGGTCGCAGGCGAAGACTTTTGTAGCGGACTCCGAGAGCGACGAGGACTCCGACAGTTTTGTGCCTCGTCCGTCTGTGGCCTCTCGAGCTAACAAACGCGAGTCTGCGTCATCGCTTTCCAGGATAAGCGTCGAGCGTGATGTCACAGTTGATGATTCTGATGACAACGAGACCAAGAAAGAACGATCGTCAGCTTCAGAGAAGAGACGTCGACGGTCTTCCCAGGGCGTTGATGAAATAACCAAGGGCTCAGGCGACGAAGTTCACGATGAAGAAGAGGAGATGGTACGTGGCAGCAACTCGTGCTACTTCCGTCCACATGACCAATGATTTTGTACTTCGTGTGCAGACCAGCTTCCGTGCCCCGAGACGTCGCCGGAAATCGTAATTTACCTTCTGCCTGGCGTTGCATTCTCAAAGGCTCGTGGAAAGCATGTCGGTCATAAAATCAATACAGGTTTGCAACCCGCTCGCAAATAGCAATTGCCAGGTTTCAAGTGCCGCATTCTACCATTCACAGTCAGTGGCTCTCTTGCCCTCCACTGGCCACAGCCTGTCCTGTTCTACGGAGCTGAACTGAAGTCCTTGACGCCGAGCTTGCGGCACGGCGCCCTGCGTGGCCGCCCCCTCCATCGCACCATTAGCTCACGTCGCCATCATCAAGATCTTCTCAAATCCTCCAAACTCATGGAGCTCTTGGCGGGAGATGGATACACCGCACCGCTCAGACGGGGCTTCGCTGAACATTCGGCGTCCAAGAAACTGCCGATCCGCCAGCTGCGATTCTGCGCTGGTGCCGTTTCGGCAACTGACTCGCAAGTAGCAACAGCTGGCCAAGGTGATCAGGAGCGAGTGCGACCATTTGGGCCCGCGACCGTTGCACAATGAGGGGTGCCAAGGAGTCGGACGCCAGGGCTGACTCCATCGACGACGCGACAACGTTCCTGGAAAATGAGATCCAGCAGCTGTGGACCAGGGTCGCTCCCTCTCACCCACGCCCGGTTCTGGTGGGCTCTTATCCATCCGCGAGCAGCTCCACGCACAAGCCGAACTGGCAGAGGCAGGACAGCCCATCGGCAAAGGCGCGGCCGGCCGGAACCGGTCACAGAGTGTTCGGCGGCGCCGACGCGGTAGACCGCGACCAACCATGGGCGACGCGGACGGCGCCAACATGGAGCTCTTCCTCTCGCTCATGGCCGCCGTCATGCTGCTGCTGCTGCTCGGCGGGCTCTACGTGCTCAAAGACCGCTCAACGGGCCCGCGCGAGCACATCTCGCGGTCCTTTCTCGCCAGGTAACGACCGCCGCGCGCAGTCTCGTTCGCGCCCCGCTTACGCCGTCTTGCTGCTGGCAGAATCCTGCTCACCGACGCCGCCGAGCCCGTCACGCGTCTCGACCTCGAGCGAAAGTAGGTGCCTCGCCCACAGTGGGAGAGAGCGAGAGCCCGCATACTCATACTAGTGTTGGTACTCACAGCGGCGAGGGCGACGAGCGGTGGAAGTGCCTCGTGTGCGAGTTCACGAACGCGCTCGAGAAGAACAACTGCATCCTCTGCGGCACCAAACGCAACGCGACGCGCCGCGAGTCGGTCGTGGCCGAGCTCGACGAGATGCGCATCAAGCGGCAGCACCGCGTGTCGGGCGGCAGCCTGCCCTCGGGCAGCCGCCTCTCGACGGCCTCGGGCCCGCTGCGGCTCAGCCGCCTCTCGACGGCCTCGGGCACGCTGCGGCTCAGCCGCTCGCTCTCGGCCAACCAGACGCTGCGCCTGAGCGCGCTCAACCCGCGGCAGCGCTACGCGCGCAAGCGCAAAGAGTGGGTGCGCAAGATCGCGCCCGACGGCACGGCCTTCTGGGAGCGCCAGGACGTGGTCTACAGCCAGCGCGGCAGCGTCGAGCCGCCGAGCAGCTCGTCGTTCGTGCCGGCGTCGCGGCGCCCGTCCTCGGGCTTCGTGACGTACTTGGTGCGCTCGTCCGTGCACAGCGAAGGGCGCCTGACGTTCGCCGAGACGAGCCGCGCCGACGCGGCCACGACCATCGCGGGCTACCGCATCCGCGCCGACGAGCTCGAGCTCATCGACCAGGTGAGCCAGCTGCCGTTCCAGAAGAAATACGCGTGGTTCCTCGAGCGCATGAACGGGCTGCTGCGCAACTGGGACGAAGGCCGCATCAAGCTCAGCGTGCACCGCGAAAACATCCTCGTCGAGTCGATGGAGCAGCTGCTGGGCATCCAGCTCGAGCACATCCACTTCCCGCTGCGCATCGAGTTTCTCGGCGAAGTGGGCATCGACGCCGGCGGGCTCCAGCGCGAGTGGTTCTCGATCCTCTTCGAGAAGCTGCTCGACGACTCGCTCGGGCTCTTCATGAACTGCCACCGAAACAACCAGTCGGTGGCCATCAACCCCAACTCGATCGACTGCACGGCCGACCACCTGCTCTACTTCCGCGGCATCGGCCGGCTCATCGGCCGCGCGCTGCTCGAAGGCCAGACCATGCAGGCGCGGCTCTGCCTGCCCATTCTCAAGCACTTTCTGGGCGTGCCCATCACGTTCTCGGACCTGCAGTACGTGGACCCGGAGGTCTACAACAGCATGACGTGGATCCGCGAGAACGACAGCGTCGACGCGCTCGAGCTCACGTTCAGCGTGACCGAGATCCGCGACGAGCAGCCGCTCGCGATCGATCTCGTGCCCGGCGGCGCCGACATCGCCGTCACGGACGACAACAAGGCCGAGTACCTCCACCTCAAGCTGCGGTACCTCATGCTCGACCGGTACGCCGAGCAGCTCCAGGCGCTCTCGCTCGGGCTCTTCGAGGTCGTGCCGCAGGAAAACCTCATGGTCTTCGACTACCAGGAGCTCGAGCTCGTGCTCTGCGGGCTGCCCGAGATCGACCTGGCCGACTGGCGCCGCAACACGGTCGTGGCGCCCACGTTCGGCGACCACGCGCAAGTGGTCGAGTGGTTCTGGGAGGTCATGGCCCAGCTGAGCGAGGAGGAGCGCGCGCGGTTCCTCCAGTTCAGCACGGGCTCGTCGCGCGTGCCGGTGCAGGGCTTCCGCGGGCTCACGAGCTACGACGGCCGCATCTGCGCCTTCTCGCTGCGGCCGCTGCTCCACCAGACCAAGGGCTTCCCCAAGGTCCACACGTGCTTCAACCGCGTCGAGCTGCCACTCTACGAGACCAAGATGGAGCTCGAGGACGCCATCTACGCCATCCTCTCGATGGAGCTCAACGAATTTAGTGAGGAGTAACCGCTCCCGTCTTTTTAAGTTAATCACCACGACCGTCGCGTACAAGTCGCTCCATGGATTCGTCCACAAAGTATCTAACCGTGTATCATCTATCGTGTCTGTCTATCTTTCCATCTACTGCTTCATCTGGAGCATCTCGAACCACTGGCGCAGCGAGTCGGAGAGGATCTCGGGCAGCAGCACGGATGTCGGAAGGATGGCGTAGTACGGGAACGGGTAGTTCTCGAGGTACGGCACCATCTCGACCTTCCCCTTGGTGAACGTCACGCTTTTCGTCTCGAGGATTGACGTCTCCTGGTTCTCGGCGTGGTCCACGACGAGCAGCACGATGAGCTGCTGCTGCTCGAGCGCCTTCTCGATGAGCTTCTTGATGCGCGTGCGGCCATCCGTGTCGAAGCGGCCGTCCGAGATCAAGAACACGATCTGGGTGAACTCAACGTGGGACGCCGACGCCGCGTGGGACGTGAGCTTGGCCGTCTCGAGGATCTGGAGGATCGTGTCGAGCGTCGTTACCATGTTGGTCTTCTTCTGCTGGAACCCGAACTGCGTAATCACGCGGCTGCCTGCGTCGTCCGTGAACGACGCATCGAACGCGTGGAGCAGCTGGATGTCCTCGCCGAATTTAACAACCGAGATCTCACCCACCTCCAGCTGTGTGAGCGCCTTGCAGAGCGTCGTCATGGCCTCGAGTGCGAGTCGGCCAGCATGGTTGTCGGCCATCGACTCGGAGTCGTCGATCGCCACCATGATCTGATATGCGCGCTTGGACGGCCGAGTACGTCGCATCCAGATCTTGTCCTTACGGAACTGGCTCGCGATGTAAGGAATCACCTTGCGCATGTTGATGCGCTTGCCCGTGCGGAAGTCACCCTCGAGCTTGGCACGCAGCATGGGTTCGAGCACAAGACGCAGCTGCTCACAAAGTCGTTGAGAAGAGCCCATCGTGATAGCCGTGTACTTAGACCAGAGCTCGGCGCCCCGAGCAGCGAGATTACTGCGAGACCAGCTTGCGATGGACGCATCCAGTTCGTCCCGCAGCGCCGTAACCTCCTCCGCTGAGAGTAGTTTGGGCATACCACGGGTGTCCTCTTCGTCCTCTTCGTCGTCCGCTTTGAGCTTTTCCTGCTCGCTGGGTGGACGCAACGCCAATGTGGTTCCTTCCGACGCGTCGTCCATGTCCACGTCCTCGTCACTTTGCTTAGCCTCGGCCTCAGCCTCGTCCTCAGCCTGCTGCTTGCTGGGGTTCTGGTCCGCGTCAAAAGCCTTGTCCTTGTCGACGTCGTGTGCTCGCTCCGGCTTGCTTGTCTTGTCTTGTGGTTCCGACTTGGTCTCATCTTCCGCTTCTTGGTCGCGCTTTGCTTGCTCGTCATCGTCGTCATCTATCTCCATCGCCGATGTGTCAGCGCCGTCAGCCCGATCGGACTCCTTCTTAGACTCGTCCTCGTCCTCTTCATCGTTCTGCTGGTTTTGCTGGTTCATGACTTGGTTCTCTTGCGCCGGTGCGAGTGCGTGCTCTGCGTCTTCCATATCCTCGTCGTCATCCAGCAGCTCGGCTGTATTCATCTCACGCTCCTCTTCACCCTTGCCGTCACCTTCTACGTCCTCGTCCTTGTTCAGGCGTTGGACCATCTCGACCCGCCGCTTCCAGTGCTCCTGTGCGTTCTCTGGGTTGCGGTATGGGTTCGGCTCCTGCTTGCGGCGATTACGTTTCTGCTCTTCATTCTCACGCGGGGGCTCGAGCTGACTTGATGGTCGCCACTCTTGCTTGTCGTCTTGCTCGTGGCGGCTCTGCGTCATGCTACTGCTCCTGGTCTGGCTCTCGTTCTCATCGTCAGCATCCTTCTCATCACGCTTCAGCGGGTCCTCATCCATGGCCTCATCCGGGGAGGCTTCGTCCTGGTCCAACTCATCCACGCCGTCCTTCGCCTGTGTACCAGCCACCGCTGACGACGACTTCTGCTGCTCGGAGGCGTCCTCGTTCTTCATCTCTTCCTTCTTCGGCTCAGGCTTCTCCTCGTCTTCTGGCGCATCCACCTCGTCATCGAGTCCCCCAGCGCCAAGCTGCACTGAGTTGTCGATTGGCTCCTCGGTCTGCTCGTCTTCTTTCTCTTCCTCCTCGTCAGGCTGGTGGGACTCGTCCTTGTTCTCATTGTCGACATCTGACATCGACTCGTCCACGTCGTCTGGCTCATCGCCAGCGTTCTCGTCGCCGTTGTCATTGTCATCGCCGTCATCAAGTTGCATATTCTCCGGTAGATCGTCGCCCTGGTCGCCTTCCTCTTCTTTCTCCTCTTCCTGCTCATCGTTGCGGCTATTCGGATCGACCTGGTCATGCTTTTCCTCGTAGTTATCCTCGAAGTCGTCATTCACCGGATCCTTCCCATCATCATCTCCCTCATCATCGCTACCACCCCCTTCATCGCTGTCCTCATCATCCTGGGTCTGCTCTGCAGCAGGCTGCTTATCCTTATCCTTGGCCTTCTCATCTTCCTTCTCAGGCTTCTTCTTGTCGTCCTTCTTGTCGTCATCGTCCTTACCTCGGATCTCGTCCTCAATCGCCTCACTCTCATCCATGCGCGAGTTCTCTTCGAACTTCTCATTCTCCTTGTCGATATTATCCTCATCGTCATCCGAGTCGTCACCCCACTTCTTCTCGTCGACGACGTTTTCGTCGTCTTGGTCGAAGTCACCCATCTCGCGGTCGAGCTCTTCTTCGTCGTCCGAGTTCTGGTCATCGTTTTCATTCTTCTCGTCGTCCGGAACGTCGTGCATCGTACCGTCGAAGTCGTTTTGCATCTCGAGACCAGTGTCCTCAGGCTTCTCTCCAGGCTCCGGCGGCTTCTGCTCGTTCTCATCACCCTTGAGACCGAGCAATTGTTCTTCGTCTTCGATCTCGTTGCTGACGTCCTTCTTGCCTTCGCCTTCTCCCATTCCCGTACCGTCCACGTCATCCGTGAACTTGGTCTTGCCGTCGCCACCTCCTGACTCACCATCTTCCTTCTCGTCTGCGGAGCGGCAGAAGCCGTGTTGGAATAGGTTGCGGAAGATGCGGATCAAAATGAAGTCGAGCTTCGTGACACTCTTGTGGGTTACGAGCATGTCAGCGAGAAGCTGCCGACTGATACCGCGCAGATCCACAACGATCGGTTCAATCGCTTCGAGAAGACCGAGTGACTCAACGAGCGCCGTCTGCCAGTGATGAGATGGGCATGAACTTTCGAGAAACGACGAGTACTGACGCGCCACAATCTCCAGTAGAGCATGTAAATGGTTCGCGATCGGATAGATGCGCGCGTTCTTGATGCTGTTCGTGAGCATAGCGAGCTGCTCACGCAGCGTCGGGTTCATCTCTTCGTCCACGTCCTCATCAGTTTTCTTTTGCGCCTCGTCTTGCTTGGTGAGGTCTTGAATTGCGACCAGCACAGTCGCCACAAACTTGTCATACTGCTCCGCAAATTGTTTCATCGACAGCTTGGCCGCCTCTACGTCGCTTGTGTCGTCAATCTTGAGCGTATCGATCTGCATCGCGGCGGTTGCGAAGCTTGCTTCTTCGTTCATCGCCGCCTCCAGAGCTGCAACCACGGCATCGAACGAAGCCGTTGGTGCAATCTGTGAGAACGCATCCTTAACCTCCAGAAGCGAAACGAGCACGCTGGCCAATTTATCGCTGTTGGCTCGCAGCACGGACGCGCCAACTGGGACGACGACAGGCTCGCTCGTGCTTGTGGTCACAAGAGGTGACACGCCGTACACACGCTTCTGCGGGTGCGTGAATGCAACGAGACCGGCACTACCCTCTCTCTCAAGAGCGTCGGACGAAATGCTTGCATGGAACGGAATGCCGGGCACGCCCATCGACTTGCGCAGGACACGGCCGCTATCTGCATCACGCAGCTCGAATGAGTTAGTGACATCGTCGAGCAACGAGAGCATCGCTTCAAACTTGGTTTTCATCAACACTGTCGATGCTGTTGACGAAGATAGGAGCGAACTTGTGTCGAGTACCTGTGAGACCACGATCTCCAGCTCGCGAAGGGGCTCGCGCAACTGCGCTGCTGCGCCCTGCTGGTGCTTTTGCCACTCAATCGCGACCTTGACAGGCACAGCCTGACCATGACCGGACAGATAGTTTTGCCTCCAGACGTTGAGTTCACGCAGTCGCTGCAACGCGAGCAGTAAGCCTTCGTGGCTCAGCGACGAGGCATGTATGATCTGACGGTGCTGCACCATTCGGAAGAGCATATTCTCAGCGTATCCGTTCATACGGTCAACCTCGCTCGAGGATAGGTCATGCGAGAACTGAGTGAGCGATGAAAACCGCAGGCTAGAAATTTGGCTCACAAAGCGATAGTAGTAATCGTCTGCACGGTGCCACAGCCATAGAGGCGTGTCCTTGTCCACCGCTCCGACGCCTCCGCCGCTGTCCGATTTCTTGGGCGCTTTCTTCTTGCTGAGTTTCTTTGCCCTCTTAATCTTCTTTCCTGGCTTTTTCGATTCGCCGAAGGCAAGAGCATCTTCATCTTCGTGGATGACCACGAGATCGTTTAGTCCATCGACTTGGATGCAGTTCTCTACGTCCGGGACGTCAAGCGCAAAGAGTTGCTCCATATGCTGCTGTTCTTCGGGGAGTTGCATGCGGTGGTGAGACAGACCTTGGGTCTTGAGCTCGGCAAGCAAGTCGATAAGGGCCTTCTTCTTGGATCCTTTTGGAAGTTTCGGGCCTACTTTCACCTTCCCGTCGTTCTGGAGAAGTGCCATGCGATAAAAGATGGTGGAGCAGATATCCTCGCAGATCTCACGCGAAAGCTGGCGCTGTTTCACGTTGTCAAGCGACAGAATCTGGTGCTTGGTGTATTTGTTGATTCGCTTGACGAATCCCGCGATCTTGCTCGCGTATGACGACACCGATGACAGTGATGGTGCGACCGAGACCACATCTGCGACAGCATCGATGTCGCGGCTAGTATGCGAAACGACCACAACCACACCCGCTGATGGAGACTCATGCGCTTCCGCGACTGTTGCCATCTGTGGCTCTTCGTCCTTGGCTGGAGTCTCGTCAGACCCATTTCCTTCTTCCGTCTCTACAGGAACTGCCTTAAACTTCTCGATCGCTGGAATGTATACTCCGTCATCGTACCGGTCAAGCTCAGTCTTAGTGGCAACGATGCCGCTAAACCCTCCCTCTTTCGTGATACCGTTGTCAGAAGACGCGTCGATCACTGTCTGCATAGTCACGCTGAGCACGGCATCGTAGTCTCGAACAAACTTCATGAGCTTGCGGTGCGACTTCTCGGCAGATTCCTCGAGCGAGTAGTAGGTCTGTTCATCCCACTTGGCGATCTTGACAAATTCGATCAGCTGCTTCTGGATCGGCGCCTTCAGTGCACTCCACTGGTTGTCCAGGAACCCCCAATGCTGCGCATAGTAGCGATACAAGTTGTACAGCACATTAGCGAGGCCATGCTTGGTGGTGTTGGTGCTAACGTGGCTTTCTCTGTCGTGCCAGACCTCCATGAAGAGCTGACAACAGAATGCGTACACAATGACAAGTCGACTCTCGTACTGGCCCAATGGGCAGGACCGAACATAAGCATCCAGCGTCGAGAACAAGTCGCTCCGCCACTTCTTCTGCTCATCGCTTACAACCACAAGGTCTGAAGCCGACTCCAACGCATTCTTGAACACCCAGTTGGTGAGATCATTCAAGTGGAGCCATTGAAGTTCCTTCTTAGTGGCAGCCACTCCAGTCGCAACCATCGTGTCAGCATCACCTTCAAACTGGGCCGTCAGCAAAGAATACATGTTGAACCAAGTCTTGTTGGCCACGGCGCGGTGCTGTTTCTCCTTCACGTGGAGCAAATGCGGCCAGGAGTATAACTCCAGCTTGCGCCAGCGCGTGATTAGCGATGACAACGCCTTGAGCTCGTCAGCAATCGAGTAGTCCCGTGCAGCGTACGACTCCCACTCTTGCGCTTTGCGAACGAGTAGCTCAACAGCCGTAAGCGTGCGCACAAGGGGCGAACTGATCTCAAAGTTGCGAATGCGGTCCGCAATCAGTACGATTTGTTGCAAAATTGCGTGCTCGGGCCATTGCACCAACAGCCGCTGGACCTTGAGCAACAAGTTCTGAAGAGGTTGAGCGACATGTACAACTTCTTTCACAAGTGGGTCGCGATGGAAGTCGATGCCTCGGATATACTCGCTGTTAAGCATGTTCATCGACGGTGCTTGTCCAACGTGAAGTCGGTTCTCCACAAGAGACGCTGCCAATAGGCTCGAGCCTATTGTGGCATGCTCGACTTCAGTTCCGTGCATGGCGTTGATTGAGCGACGCATATTGACAGCCAAAGCATATCCACGCGCAAAGGCACGGATGAGTGCAGTTCGACCAAACGAGGTCGCGCCGCTCGAGCTCACAGCGGCATAGAGCTGCGTGTGCATTTCACATAGCTCTTGGATGAGTGCGTCGCTCACCCAAATCTCGACGCTAGTAGTTTCGTCTCCAACGGCGGCAGCTACAGCTGCCTGCTCGGCTGTTAGGAAGATGCTGAATTCCTTTGACACATAGTCCGGAAACTGCTGACGATACTCCTTCTCTAGGAGCTGGTCTTCTGATTCAACTTCCACGTTTCGCGTGCGATACTTGAATAGAGCTTCTTCCGCAATACGTTTTTCCTCTTCCCGTTGCTTTTGCTCCTGCCACTTCGTCAAGAACAGATCGAAGATTGCTTTGCTTGTTCGCAACACTGATCCAGCCGACGAACAGATGGAGGCAGACGATGTCGACAGCGACGACGCGTACGTGAGTGTCTCCTTGAACTGCTGTGCCATCTTCAGCAACGCTACATTCAGCAATGCCACGTCCGTCGCCTTCTTGCTTGAGAGCGACATCGATGAAGCCGCCAGCGCGGACGCCTTGGATCCTACGAGTCGAATAAGTCCAAACACTTCGTTGCTCGAGGTATCCACAGGAGCAGGCGAGCGAGGGAATCGCATCAAAGCAAGCGCAACGGAATTCTTGTCAGCGTCAGAGACACTCTCTTGGCGTAAAAAATGCTGGATATGCCACGCCAGCATCGCGATACCTTCCTTCACGGAACCGATGCTTGCCGCGATCGGCTCGACTACGTCGTAAAAGCTTGTACCGTACTTCTTGATCAACTGTGCTACGAAGTTCTCGGTCGTCTGCTGGAACATTTCCAGCTCGCGAAGTACCTGCAGGGATTTGGTGCGTCCGCTCAACGACTGCACAACCGACACGAAGGCCAGCAACTTTTCAACCTGCATGATCGTCTTCTGGAACCGCATCAAATCACGGAACAGGTCACCAAACACGTTTGTGCCAACAGCGGGCACAAAACCGTCTGTACCCGTATTTTCTGGGCTGTATCGCTGGATTGCAAACACAGACACCTCGCGAACTTGGCTGACGAGCTGCATCACTT
Organism: Pythium scleroteichum; assembly: GCA_023335855.1. Taxonomy (NCBI): domain Eukaryota; phylum Oomycota; class Peronosporomycetes; order Pythiales; family Pythiaceae; genus Pythium; species Pythium scleroteichum. The sequence continues at coordinate 40,252 of JAADVR010000041.1, read as the reverse complement.
CGTCTTTGTGAACATCACCGCGAGTGTCTTTCGGACGAGGAGCAAGACGTTGAATTGCACCATCGACAGAAACTTGGAGAGCTTCCAAGGCGACGCGGTTCATCAACATTTCCTTCTTGACTAGTGGCTTGGTAATAGGATCCACCGGAGAGCTTGGCTGCAGTAGCAAAAAGCGCCACAACCCGATGAGCACCAAGCATTCACCCAGGTGCGCCATCGAACCGTCTTTATCGATTGGCTTAGCGAGTTTATCGAGCAGTGGTACAGCAAACCGATCGACGAGGCAAACGAAGCCAACGTCCGATGACGAGCGCATCAGTCGAACAAGTTCTTGACGGTCATCCCCAGAGAACGTCTTCTGGTCCATACATGTGGCCAGCCACCGACGGAATAGTTCGTGGGTCTCGTGATTGCAGTCATCATGCTTCGTAAACGTCGACTCAAAGGCCGAGGCAGTGAAGACGAACAACTCCTTGAGGAGCGTCACAGTAGCCAACGGTACACCGATGTGTTCGCTCTGAGAGCTATCTAAGGAACGCAAGTGGTCCTTAATCTTCTGCATTCGGACCATTCGCACCTGCGTTTCGATAGTCGCACACTTAGAGTGATGGAGATCAACTTCACCGATTGCGCGCAAGATGACTGCGCTACCAACTGACTGGAACACACGAGGCAGACCATACACCACGCGATGATGCATTTCCACATCGTCATCTTCGCCGCTCTTCGCACTTCGTTTCTTCTGACTTCGCTGGCGCTTGTTTCTTGTGTCAAAGATCTCAAGCGCAACAGATTCCATCGAATTGAATGAATTCTCACGCAAGAAGGCGTGGAAGCCGAAGAGGACACTGTTGAGATGGTTCTTCAAAACATCGACAAAAACGAGCAGCTCTGCAGTAAGCTCACTTCCTTGTGGAAGGGACTGGTCGCTAGTGAAGCGATGACCGCACCAGACGATGTCCTGGTAAGCATGGAACGTCGCAGGAGTACGCATACCCACCTCGACAACTTCATCGACAAAAGCCTCCAACTTGATCATGGCATCTCCGATGACCGCGATCAAAGCAATCACCTCACCTTCTGCTCCTTCCTTCAGGGTCCACTGAGCGATGTTGACAATATGGAGAAGCTGACTCACGATAACCAACTCTTGACGTGCTAGAGAGTGCTCCTTGAGTGGCGCAAGCTGGAGGTTTACTAGCTTCCCCATTAGGCTGGCACTTTCCTTCATGTCGAATAACATAATTGGTGCATCACGACCGACGCGGCCACCCAGGCTTTCCGCGTCCTCGTTGTTGATAAAGTCAAGCAGGTGTTGATTGGCACTGGTGTCTTCAAGTTCGCTGAGATACAATGTCTTTGACGATATAAGGGACGTCATTGCGTCCTTGCTCTCTCCCAGCTTTTTCAATAACACATCGGGAAGTTTGAGCAGCTCTTCCGCCATCACAACATGGCTCGACGAGCCATTCATAGGGCTCGCGTCGCGCTGCTGTTTCGATACGAACGAAAACGCACACAATGCGTGCAATACTTCTCGTCGAGTAGCTGCATCGACGTAAAAAAGAGCTGAGACGTCGAGTTGGCCACTCTTCATCGCAGCCTCCATAGAAGCGACACCACCGAACAGTAGCGCCAACACATCCACTTGATGTGACCGATCTGCCGTCGTAAATGCGGAAAAATACTGTCCGTTCAACTGCATGTGCGTCTTCGTCAGACGTTCCAACAAGAACTTCGCGTTCCAGACATCGTCGCTTCGAGGAAGGAGAGCATGCCCGCCTCGTTTCCACAGCGTGTTCTTGTGCGACGTGCACCCGATTACCCTTACAATAGCATCGCTGATACGTTGCTGCATGTCCACAACATTCTCCCACTCCCGCAGTGAAGTCAAGGTCTCCGTCACATTACCAAGCGACTTCTTCACAATCTGCCAGTGGATCAGGAAATGTGTCCAGTCCAGACGTCGGTCTCGCATTTGAATGGAGAACTCGAAGCGATCGCAAATGAGACGCTTAAGCGACGAAGCGGAGGCGTCGCTCAGTGTGCCAAGATCAAACACCCTCGTCATCCAGTCGTCGAATGTCTTCAAGAACGGATGAATCAGGAACACAACCTCGCTGTCTGTGATAGATGAACGATCTGCATGGTACTGATGGACTGCGTATGACTGCTGGAGGACGGAAAAAGCAGAGAGATCGCCATCGAAGGCCGCTGGCTTCTTCACGCGCTTCGCGCTCCGCTCAGCAGCGTTCGCTCCCTTGGGACTCGATGCAAACAGTGCATCAATCTGATTGTACTGTTCGTCTTCACAGAAGCGAAGCCATTCTGCACCCTCAAAGATCGTGAGGTGGCCCTGTAACCCGATGATGCTCTCCCACAGTGAGACAATCTCCGTCGACGACTTGTGCTTCGACACCAACGTTTCCAGATGCTGGAATGTCGCCTCATGAGCGAACAAATACACAGGATACTGCTCTCCGACAGATTCCTCCGGTGCAACCAAGTTGAGCAAAGCCTTAAGAGCAGTTCGAATTTTCACAGCTGTGGCTCTGTAGACCTTGTTCACGAACACGGACCGCAAAAAGCGGTACAAGAGATATGCAGAAGCGTCGCCGCTCTTGGTCGCCGTAAAGTGGCCCACTAACGTTTCCAAGGCGAATAGAAGTCGATCTTCGGTGATAATGCGAGAGCTTGATGACAACAGTGTCTGTACAAGACGTCGTAACGCAAATGGAGAGAACAATACTGAAGTGGTAGCTCCGCCAAACGGGAAAAACTCCACCGATGTCAGATGTCTCTGCGCTGTTTTGAGGATCTCATCCGTAGGGCGCACCAAATCAACTCGGCTCTCTTCACATGCCAACTCGATAAAGTCGACTAACTGAAGATCTGATGGCTTCAGTGACCCACACCCATGGCCGGACGCAGGCATTGTTGCGAAACTTCCCAGCAGCTGGTCCTCCACTACATTGAGAGACTCTTGTTGGGTTGAAGTTCGCAGGAGATAATCAACCAGGGCAAAATCACGCTTCACCATCACGCTTTCTGCATTCTGACACAACTCGAATGTTGACGCGCATGGCAACGCCAGGAACTCGCTCTGCTCATTTTCAAGTGGAACTGCACCCGCAAAAGCCTGATTCAGTAATTCCGCCTTGTCGAGTCCCAAGAAGAGAGTCAAATCCTCATTGCTTCCGTACACCCGTCCAAATGCGCAGTCTACTGCATGCACCAGTGACACGCCACGTTGCATTTCCCGCGACGCCAGCATTGCCCAGTTTTCGAGGTGTCGGTGACTGAATCGAGCCAGGAACCGAGAGCCAACTGTTGGATTCTTCGATAGCGCTTCCTCGATAGATCTATGCACTCTCTCAAAGCCGCGGCTGAGCTTGAATCCTGGGACACCTGCCGAAGCAGCCATAACGACAAGATCGCGAGGCTGTTCGTCCGATCGTTCGACGAGGGCGATCTCCACGCAGCGGTTCCTCATCGCACGGGAAACTTCTCCAAACTGCGGATCCATCGCCAAGAAAACCCTGAAGTCGGGATGCGGCTTGATTACACGCAGTTTGCCGTCAATGACGCCACACTCATTGATGAGCAGTTCTCCTCCGATTTCCATTAGTGAGTTGAGGCGGTCAAGCACGGATGAACTACAGAAGTTGACGTTGTCGAGCAGAATCCATTCACCTCGCTCCATTGCCTGGATGAGAATACCATCAACCCACTCAAACGAAGAGGCAACCGAAGCCGTCGACGACTTGCTCAGTTGGACGAGGCTGTTGATGTTCCGTTCAATCTGTTGCAAGTCATTCGTGAAGTTATCAGCGACACCCGCGACTGGCGCGGCTTTCGCGAGAGCGGACATAATGTCCAACATCAACGTTACAACCAAATCATCGAGCTGACCCTTTGAGGCTTGCTTGCGTTTCCTCTTTTCGTTCGGATTCCCAGAGCCGGATGTGGTCTCACTTGTGTCTCCCTCGTGTTTGATCAACGCAAACCACTGGTTACTCAAGTGGCGTGCTTGTTTGACTAAAGATGAACGCTTCGCACCTGGAGCAGCAGCCTTTCGGAGGATCGCCTCGATTACAGCGTCAAACATCTCCAATAACTGATCACGGTACTCTCGCAGTTTGCGACCTAAGTCCACCTGCTCGAAACAACCCAGCAGCTCGGTCGCGTCGGTTCCAGCACTCATGCCGAGTTCATGAAGCTTGTTGCCAGACAGCGCTGCGAGAAGACGGACAGCAGATGTCTTGCCACTTCCAGGGGGTCCAACAAGAAGCGCCGGCCAGTTCATGTTTACACAGTGAACCAAAGCCTCCATGGGCTTCAGCAAAAAGTTGAACACTGGGGGCGCAACTCGGCTGACTCGAAGCTGATCGTTCTTACGGTTTATGAATGCTCGGCCGATCTGCACAAATGACTCCCCCACTCTCATCGACACATTGTTGATCTCGAGTGGTTCAACTCCTCCGAAAAACTGGGCAAATCGCTGAGCTACCATAGTCCGATCACGAGGAGAGCGCATCCGCTCAAGGTAGATGAAATTTACGTAGTACCGCAGCGTATCAAGAACCCTCTGAGCAGACAACGAACCAAGCTCGCCATCCTGCTTGATCAGCTCGCAGAAGCGGAACACATCGCGAAGGTTGAACTCCCACGGCGCACCAAGACGGCCGTACTTGCAATCCTCCATCGTGTCGGAGTGTATCGTGCTGTTGAACTGAATCATTCGCTCCAGGATCGTCGATTCAATCTCCATGCCCAAGTCTTCGCCGTTTTGCGTGATCGACGGAGTCGGCACGTTCAGTTGCGGGTACATGGAAGTCGCAATCTGTGTCAGATCACCTTCATGAAGCATATCAACGAACACTCGTGTGAATCGATTCAAGAACGACTTCGGGAGACCTTTCCGACCGCCACCTTGTCGGAGGGGGTTCTGCGCGGCGAAGACTCGGAAAGTGGGCGGGCACTCAAACTCACGGTCAAGCTCTGGAATGTACACTGTACCACGGTGGTCAAGACACGAGTTCAGGCCCTCAAGAACCGACTGTGATGCCAAATTGAGCTCATCAAGAAGGACCCAGTCACCAGACTTGAGTGCTCGAAGGAAAACACCGTCACACCACTCGAACATTCCTTGGGCCCCCTTCTCGGTTTTCTCTGAACCGGCCGAGCCTGATGCTGCCGGCAAGTCAGAACCAAACAAATCAGCGATGTCCGTCTGCTCTGACAAGTTGATGCGTACGAGGCGGTGTCCGGAGGCTGCTGCGAGAGCGCTGATCAGGCTGGTTTTGCCAACACCAGGTGACCCCTCAAGGATTATTGGACGGTTCACTTGCATAGCACGGAGGACTCGGTAAAGGTTTGACATTGTCGTCGGCGCTCTCAAGGAAAAGGGGGGCTCTTTGCCGCTCGCGGCATCTGGCCCTCGGGGAATCATAAAAGGAACAATACCGAAGTGATTCTCGTCCTTGCTGTTCAAACCGGCGATCTTATCATCAACAGCCTGCTTCGTTGCATGCAGAGACTGCAGTACTTCCTGTCGTGCAGCATTGTCTTCAGTTGGCACAAGGTCGAGCAGGTATTCATAAGCTTCCTCGCGAGCCTTCAAAGCTGTGTGTAAAGCCTTATCGGAACCAAGACCTAATCCGTCTAGTACAGACAACGCAGCACCCTGAACAAAGGCAGTCCAAACCGAAACATTGTTTGTCTGCTTCTTCATCACCGAGCAAATGAAGTTGATCCATGACAGTATATCACGAAGTGTGACCGCACCACACCCGGCAATTCCGCCGTTCTTCTCATTGAATTTTTTCACAAACGCAAGTATCGGATCACAGAGAGACTCGAGTTGAGATGACAGCTTCGTACCCGCAATGTTTCGTCCGACTAACCGATCACGAATAATCGTCGCAATGTCATCCAGTTCGGAAATGGCAGGTACCCAAATCTCAGTGAATCGATTGCGGAGCGCCGGAGACAGTTCGCGCTTGCCGAAGTCCCCACCGGGATTCATCGTAGCCATAATGCGCCATTTGCTGTGAGCAACAATTTCCTCTACCTGATCACCACCCTTCTCAGCCAGCAACAACATTCGCGATGGCTCCAGCACACTGTTCAGTCGCTCAAGCACAGCGTCTTCAGCCAAGTTAACCTCGTCAACAAGAATCAAGTCACCCTTCTTCATAGACTCAACAAGAGGACCATCACACCACTCAAAGATGGATTGATACCTCCGCTTGAGATTGTCAATCTTCTCCATTGCACCAATGTCCTCGATTTCTTCGACAGTAGACTCGCTTGCTTGTCTCCTAAACTGACCGCTGACGCGTTCGTATGTCGACAATAAGTCACTGATAGTGCACTTCTCTGGTTCGATCGCGTTATGAAGTGTCAGGAAGGCGTTCAGTGCTTCATGGAGATCGTTCGCGATTTTTTCCTTGCCTCTCACTGGACGAAGACAGCCCAAGAAGTCCGACGTTTCCGTGTGCTGGTGACAGTTGATAATGTGCAGTGGTTGGTTGAAGAGTAGAGAGTAAAGCTGGCATACGGTTGTCTTGCCACAACCTGTCTCACCAACAAGCAGGACAGGTTCCTCGTGCTGCAAGCACCGACCAACAAGCGCGAATAGGCGACGAAGCGCTTTCGTCACACTAATCTTGTCAAGACCAGCCGCATTACCTTCAGTCGTGCCTTCTCCGTCAATGAGAGCTTGCTCCACTAGCCCCTGAACTCGCTCGAAATGCTCGTTGGAACCCCAGATCATCTCATGTTCCACTTCACCGTTCTCGTTGAGCAGATTAGATTCGCGTGCTTCTCCTCGGTAATACATTGCATCGATGTCAATTCTGACATTGCACTTCTGCTCGATCACTTGTTTGACGACTTCCTTCTCCTCCTCTTTACGCAATCGCTCTGCGAGAAGACAGTATCCTTCCTCAGCCAAGGCTTGTTTGGTCGACGGGCGGCGCTCAGCCCATCGAAGCAAGTCACGTGTAGTGATAAAGCCTGATTTGCCAGCAAAGATTGAAGACTGCTGGCGCACCATTTGGAGCTGACGCATGATGTCAATCAAGATTCCACAGTATGACGGTGGAAGCGAGCTTCGCTCTTGTAGAATCGTTTGCAGCTCTTTGGTCGGTGCTTCGTCGACCTGGATCTCCATGAAACGGTTGCGGAATGCACGGGAGAGCACTTTACGACCACCATAGAGACCCGGAGGGTTCTGCGTCGCGAAGAGCATGAACTTGGGATGAGGTTTCACCGTTTCCTGCGTCTCGGGTAGAAACAACTCACGGTTGTCATCGAGCAATCGGTTGAGAGCTTCGAGCACTTCGGATGGCGCCAGATTCAGTTCGTCAAGAATGATCCACCAACCGTTGCGGACAGCTTCAACAAGCACACCTTCCTTGAAAGTAAGCTTCCCGTTTGAATCGGAAACGTAACTACCCAGGTATTCTTGAATATCAGTGTGCTCGTGATTGTTGATTCGCACGCACTTTTGGCCGATGCGCGCCGCCAAATACGAGATGAGAGAGGTTTTGCCGGCAGAAGTAGGGCCCTGAAGAAGGACAGGGTACTTGCCGATGAGTGCAGCGCGCGCGACATGGCGCAAGTTCTCATCCACGGACTTGGTCAGAACGAACTTCTTCCGCGCGGTGACCGGATCAGGCAAGGAGTCGTCGCGAGGATCCATAAAGTCACCTTTGCGAACCCAATACGAGCTGACCAAAACGTACTCGTTAACCATTTTTTGTCCACCAGGACAAGGCGGTTCGCGGAGAAGATCCCTGGATTTTAGCGTCTTTGCGAATGCGTTCTTGATGAACTTTTCGAGGTACGTCCGCGAATCCAAGTCGAGCAGTGTGCAGAATGTGGAAGAGAATCCCTCATATAAGGCCCGAGCCATGCCATAACCGCGCTGAATAAGGATTCGAGTGATCTGAAGTGCCTGTGTGAGCGTTCGCAGCGAGTACCGAGGACGGTGGCGTGCTCCATCACTGAGTCGCTCCTCAGCCTGCTTCCGAGCCTCAAGATAGAAACCAACTGTCTCCATAACTGGTGCTGACACGATCTCTCGGAAATGGTTCTGGACCACCATTTGCAAATCCGTTGGCGATACGCATTCATCGACATAAATTTCAGTGAAGCGATTCCGGAGGGAAGGAGGCAAGTCCTTCTTGCCAACATCAGTCGATGGGTTCATGGCTCCGAACAGCCGAAAGTTCGGATGTGGTCGAATTATCTCCACATCACCCCGCTCCGTAAGTGAAAACGCGCTCTTTTCGTGCTCCAGGAGCGTACTGATGCGCTCCAACGTGTCCGAAGATGCCAAGTTGATTTCGTCGAGAAGCACCCAATGACCCTCTCGCAATGCCTTCACCAGCACGCCCTCTACGAAGGCAAACGCAAAATGGGATTCAACCTGCTCCTTCTGGCGTTCAAATCGAGACACTTCCGCATCAAACGTATCCCATCGCGCCTTCATCACCGTCATGGATGCTCCTTTAGTGGGCATCTTGGATGCATCAAGTTTAGCGTCCTTCTCTCCATAGAGCTTTGAGTTCGCCATATGAAGCGCCTTCCTCATCCCCTTGGCCACCTTCTTCCAGTCTTTGTGCTCAAACGCGACGCGCACAATGTTTAGAAAATTGGCGTTGCTCTTTTGAGAGAACGTGGCTGTGAAGAGATCGACGAAGCTCATGTACAGTGGGCGTGCCAGAAGATGGAGTTCGATTGGCTTGAAACCACCGACAAGATCCGAGCTATCACTTTGAATGTTCAAGTTCTGGACAACAAGCTTCTGACCCATTGACGCAGCTAAATGCTGAATCACAGTCGTCTTACCACAGCCAGTCTCACCAATGAGTAGAGCAGGTTCACATGTGTGGATGATCGCTGCCATCTTCTCAAGCAGCCGAAGGACGTGACCAGTCATGACGAAGGACGACGAGGATGAACTACTGTCACTGTTGTTCATAGTGGGCAAATGGACACGACCGATCTCGACCTCATGCGTCGAGAACTTGACAGATGGCTTGTGATGTTCCATCATGTATCGTACTTTATCTTCCTGCACTTGCCAGATCGATCCAATGGCACTCGCAGCCTGTACACGCGTCTGAGGATCACGAATGCCGGCACAGAAGACGTCACAAGCTTCGACGATTATTCGTAAACGCTCATCTTCTGTTACATAATCATTGCTGCCATCACCACCGCGGTGACTCGCTGTGTAGCAGAACGAGTAAATGCGCTTGCACCACTTGAGCAAGTCGCGGAGTGAGAAATCACGGCCGTAGTTCCGGCGTGTTTCCTTCCAAATCATCGTAGAGGTTCCTTCAAGGTGCTCTTTGCCAGACACAACGTTGAAGGTCGTCATAATCTTTGCAATGACATGCTGCGGGACTCGCGAGAATGTCTTCGTCAAGATCGTCTGGACTTCTTGTTCATGGAGGGGTTGCACATCAACACGCGCCCAAATTGACTCTTGAAAGCCCTTCGGCATGTTGTGTCCGTGGCTCGTAGTCGCAAAGATATGGAAATTCGAGTGGGCAACAAGCATTTCGCCACGTCCTGGAAGCACCATCTCACGCGTCTCAAGCAACGGCACCAACGTCGCAAGGACTTCGAACGGCGCACGGTCGATATCCTCAATGACGACCCATCGACCTTCGAGAACAGCAGTCGTCAACGCACCAGGCTGCCAGGTGAACTCACCTGGAATATCAGTGCACATGTACGACCCCAAGAGAGTTTTGCTATCGATCTGATCGTCCAGGTGTAGTTCAACCATGTCGTTATTGCCCGAAAGACGTGCCAATTCGCGAATGACGGCGGTCTTGCCGCATCCGCCGGGGCCAGCCATGAGGACTGGTCGCTTGAGACCGAGTGCAATCGCAAGGGACTGGAGATTTCTCTTCGTAGACGCGGTTGGCACAAGTGGCTCGGCGACCGTTTCAGTGTTCGCATCGGTTTCTCGCGTGCGCTTGGTCGGAATCACCACGCCGTAAACGTTGGTGAGGGACTTGTGAAAAGGAACGGGACTGAACGCGTCAGGTTCATCGCTGCTCTCGTCCTGGGCGTCGGTGCTGAGTACGAGTTCGACGCGCTCTTGCTCATGCGCAATCTCGTATCGGTGCTCGTCGATCTCGATCTGTCGGACGACGTTGTGGCGGCTCGCCACCGCGGCCTCTTCTCCGATCTGCAGCTCCCGCAAAAACGCGTTGCGCTGCTGGTTGCTCATGCGCAGCACGAGCGCCGTAGCACGGGCAGCGTACCATCGCACCCGTATGTCATCGTGAAAGCAGAGCGGGTAGAAGCTCGACCAGTTCCAGATCGGCGCGACTTCGTGCGGGTAGAGTCGCAGTAGGCGGTAGGCGACCACCACGATTCGCTGCAGGCGCGCACGCAGCTCGGGTGTCGGCTGCTGCGTCGTCGCGATGCTCACGTACTCAAAGAAGCACGGTGACTCGACAAAGTACTGCAGAACGAGGTGCTTGGTCTGCGGGAGAAACGCGAGCAGCGAGGTCAACGCGGCGGCGACGCGCTCGCGGCGCTTGAGGTTGTCGCTGCAGACGACGAACGCATCCTGCTCTTCTTCGTAGAGCGTGAGCGCCGAGCCGTCCGTGAGGCGCGCGAGTAGGTCGAGCGCGAAGGCGCGCAGATGATTGAGGATCGGCCAGCGCAGCTGCTCGTGGACGAGGCACGCGGCGAGAGCGTTGAGCAGCGCGGCGCTGTCGCCCACAGCCTGCGCCTGCTGCATCGCTGGGTGCGTTGCGAACGCCGGCGTCTCGCGCACCAGCTGCGCGACGGCGCGGCGCAGGCGCGGCAGGCTGAGCATCGCAGCGTCGGTCATTCGGTTCAAGGTTGCCTTTGAGCGATGGCGACCTGTGAAACGGTGTTGAATTGTGGGCGGCAACCTCAAATGAATTGACGACGAGTCATTGAATCGCAAGCGCTTCCACCGTGCGCGCCAATCAAACTATTCGGGCTCTTGCAAATACATACCCGTTGCAACTGGATATAGGTGCTTGACACGCATGGGTTCACTTTCACAAAGAACCTGTGAAAATCGATTAACTATATTGATATGTCGGGAGCAGTACATCTTGAACAACAAGAGGTCGTGGCCATGGCTGGCTGGCAATTGGACGCCGAAGCGGAGCTGCTCGCTGCGACGTGTGGAGACCTCCTGACGCTCTCTCCACGACCATGATCTCGGCGCTCGCATGGGTGCCCAAGGGCGCGTCCAAGCGCACGCCGCAGAAGCTGCAGCTGACCGATGCCGAGGTCGAGCTGATGCACGAGCTCGCCAAGGAGGAGGAGGACGACGAACAGGAGATGGTCGAGGCCAACATGGCCGAGGACAACGACAGCGACGAGGACAGCGATGCCGAGGAGCCTGCTGTGGGCACGGTCGACAGCGGTGCAGCCGACGAGCTGCCGGCATCGTTCCGCATGGACGAGTACGACGATGAAGACAACGATGCCGCGATCAAGAATTTCCTCGAAGGTGGCAACGACATGGCTGAGGTTGAGGACTCGGATGAAGAGGAAGAGGAAGACGACGAGAACGGCGAGACCGCGGAGGACTTGGACATCAACATGGACTCGAATGCCGTGTTCGACGCCGATGAGGAAGATGAGGACTACGACAAGGAGGACGAGGAGATTCTCCCTACGGACGCCGTCATCCTCGTTGCCAACACTGAGGACGATTTTAGCAACCTCGAAGTGCAGGTATACGACGAGAATACGGGCGCTTTGTACGTGCACCACGAGATCAACCTCCCTGCGTTCCCGCTGAGTCTTGCTTGGATGGACTGTGCGCCAGTGCCACTGGACCCGGCCACCGGCCCAGTCGATGGAAGCTTCGTTGCGGTTGGTACCTTCAAGCCCGGCATTGAAATCTGGAATCTGGATGTGCTGGACGTGCTCGAACCAACTGCGACGCTCGGCGGTGAGGTCCATGAGGAGCTCCGCAACGTCGCCGTGCCTAAGTCGATGCGCAAGCGCAAGGACAAGAAGGCAGCGCTCAAGGCCGGCAGCCACATGGATGCCGTCATTGCGCTTGATTGGAACAGCAGCCACCGGAATATGCTGGCGAGTGGTTCGGCAGACACCATGGTCAAGGTCTGGGATATCACTACCCAAACGTGTCTCTACACGATGAGCCACCACACGAACAAGGTCCAGAGCGTGCGATGGAATCCGGCGGAGACAACTGTGCTCGCGTCTGCTGGCTTCGACCGCAAGATCGTCGTGCTCGACGGTCGACAGCCGGACGCGTGTTCCAAGTTCGAGCTCAGCGGCGAAGTCGAGAGCCTAACTTGGGCGCCGTATGACCCAACGACCATCGTCGCGTCGTCCGAGGATGGTGTCGTGGTCGGCTTTGACGTGCGCAAGAACGGCTCTGCGCCACTCTTCCGCTTCAACGCCCACTCGGGTGCTGTGTCTGCGATTTCGTTCTCGCACCGCGTTCCAGGGATGCTCGCGACGGCCGGCGTTGACAAGACCGTCAAGATCTGGGACCTCAAGGATAACTCTCCGGTCTGCATCACGTCGAAGGAAATGAACGTGGTACGTTTCGCAGTCACTGGGTGGTTAGAGGACCGAACATACGTGCTGATTGTGGTCACGTTGCACAGGGTGAACTGTTCGCCATGTCTTTTTACCAGGACTCGCCGTTCACGCTCGGTGTCGGCGGCTCGAAGGGCGTGCTCGCGCTGTGGGATACGTCCGAGAACCAGGGCGTCGAGCGTCGCTTTAGCTCGCGTGTGCAGAGTGCGCCATACTCGGGTAACTTCAACCTCGCCTCCACGTTCCGTTCCCCACAGCAGATCGCCGACGATCTCATCCGGGAAGAAGAGGAAGCTGCACGGCTGCAGCAGAACGGCGGCGGCAAGAAGAACAAGAGCAAGGGCAAGAAGAAATAGATCCACCTCACGCCCCGTGTCCCCATCTGAACTGCGATATCAATATATATGTAGACGCCCCTCGTCACCACACCCGTGCTGCGAAAGTCGTCGATGCATGCTGGGTATCCTCACCTAACTCAGTGGGTACGATATCGGTCGTGAGTGGGTTCATAAAAATACCTCAGTTGCAGACTTGGGCACTCTCGTCGCGGTCGTCACTTCCTTAGACCCGCACAGCCGCGCCACCATGTCCTTCAAGCCACAGCTCTTCTCGGACGAGGGGAAGCTGCTGCCGCTCGCGAACGAGGACGAGTTCTTCATCCTGGAGCGCGCCAAGATCTCTTTCCAGGTCAAGACCCTCGAGTGAGTGCGCCGTATGCGTCGCTGCTCACCCTATTAGTAGCTCACCTCGCTCCTTTCACCCTCTAGTGCTACGTACAAAGGAAAGGGTCGTATCTACTGCACGACGCAGCGTGTGATATTCGTGGCCGAGAAAGGAACCATGCAGAATGGCGTGTTCTTTGAGGCCTTCGAGGTTCCGCTAGCCAACATGATGGACGAAAAGTTCAACCAGCCCATCTTTGGAGCGTGCAGTTTGTCGGGACTCGTCATTCCGGTTCGTGTGTCTGCTCTCTAGATGCGTTGAGAATGTTGCCGCTGATGAGCCCGTTCGAACTCTACAGAGTGAGGGTGCAAACTCGGACGACGCGAAGTTCTCGTGGAAGATCATCTTCGACAACGGTGGCACCGGCACCGTCCTCCCGGTCTTCTTGAGGCTGCTGGAGAAGCGCAAACGCCAAGAGGTGCTTGACATAAACTTCGTCCAGAGCCAGAACAAGGCATTCGTTGACCCCAACGACCCGACAGTGATCTACATCGCGCAGCCTGTCAAGCCACGCGGCATGGCCAAAGCCAGTTGTTAGGGAGTGGGGTGGAGCAGAGAACGACGTTATATACTACGTAGTAATAATCATACCCGAATTATCTTTTGTTTTACTTTTCTCCGCAGCTCAATCAGTGGCTTCAGCCGCTTGAGAATCTTTTCACCACGACACAACACGCTCTTGATTGAATGAAGGTCCACAGCTACCTCAAAATGCCATATTGAAGGTAACGGGTGGCATAACTGTTGCGACTTGGCATCGCTCAGCCTTCGAGTATCTCTTCTTGATAACAGCGAGGTTGTTGGACGGGGAGTTGGAATATAGGCTTTGAAGTTCAGCCATACACTCTTTCAGATCCACCCATCGGTACCGGCAAGCATCTGCGAGTTCCTTCGTCTACGGAGTCAAAACCAAGCAGATGTCAGATGATATTCATCAATGCATGCCCTCATCAGGTAGCTCACCATGGGGTAGCCATCGATGGTATACATTGCCATCGACAAACAGCACGCAGCGACAATGGACGGAACAAACTTGAGGAACTGATACTCTTGAAGAGCAAGTTCGAGAAGGTAGTGAGCGAGCATAGAGGTCTTCTTCTGGATCGGAGGAATCATGCGCTCATAAATGTTGAGGAAATCCAGCGCTATTGGAAGGACTACTGTTAGGTCAAGTTTGCGGACCTCAATATCCCAGAAATTTGCTCACCTGTCGGAATCGACAACGTGAAGTTCAACGTGTTCAGAAGCTTCTCTTCCATCTTCAATACTTCAGCTGAAGTGTAAACATTGTCCGCGCACATGGCGAGGTCTTCCACGCCGATGTATGAAACATCTTCACACTTGGAGGCAACATGCAAACAAGTTGCACCAAGGAGCTGGAAGCGTGTCTTCTTGACCATGACAATGTCCAAAAAGCGATCTGTGTAGTTCACGGCGAGGAACGCAGTGCGCAGGCACATCTCAAACACGTCCACGACTATAACACGAGCAAATAAATCAGAATGAGGTGCCAGTGTTCGGCCGGCCACAAAGAAGTCTTACCTTCGATCAACCAATCGACAAGCATGGAACGGTGGGCAGGTCGCAGTGCTTTTTGTCGGCTGGAGACGAGAGAGCGTCAGTCTAAACTTCACAGTAAATTGCAATCCATCAAGATAGAATCTCACCTCAAATACTTGATCTCCTTCCATGAGTCCCGCTCGGTCTGGCGAAGGTAAGCATGGAACAACTCGACATGCTCAGGAATCTTGCTGGATCGGAGTCGGTTCATTGTATACTCCATGTGATCCATCGGAATCGTTGGTGTGAGCTGGGTAAACCTTTCGATGTCTTCGGAAAAGTATGGGTGCCTTAGAGCATCTTCTGCAGTAACGCGTTGCTCTGGGTTGTATGTGAGAAGTCTGTTCAGGAGATCGATTCCCAGAGGGGAGATGTTCGGGAACAAGCGATCTAGCGGCCGCCTCTTCCAGTTTGGGAACTCAAAGTGATAGTTCGGCAGTGAGGTGAAACCGGGCCACGACTCAGACGATGGCGTCGAGAGTTTGCTGAAAATCTGGAAGAGCTGGTCGATCTCAGAGATACCGGTGAAAAGAGGCTTCCCCTGGGCCATCTCTGCAAAGATGCAACCAACAGACCAGATATCCACAGCAGACGAATATCCTCGCACGCCCATAAGAATCTCAGGAGGTCGATACCACAGCGTGACAACCTCCATCGTGTACGTCCTTCGCGGCACTCCAGTTGCTCGTACCAGAGCGAAATCTGAAATCTGAAGCACAGCGTCATCTATTGAGTTGCACGTTGAGTGTAAGCCCACTGCCTCCCACACACGGTTGATGAAGAATTCGTACCAAGCGAGTCGATGTCGTCTGTCCTGATCAGCAGATGCTTTGGTTTCAAATTCCGGTGGAGAACACCTCGCCGATGGCAGTACGCGATTGCATCCAGAAGCTGATGGAGTAATCGTCGGATCTATACAATTACAGCGTCAGCGCAAGGGAAGCAAGAAAAAAAAAGCAAACAAAGGCGGACGTACGACTCGTTCGGAAAGCACCCGCCCGCCGCTTGGGTCTCCCGTCGGGTTTATGATTTCATGAAGGGTCTTGTCGACATAGGGGAAGAAGACGTGAAGTTCATCCTTGGCTAGACTGATCATCTCAAGAGACGCAATGTGATCGTGCTTGATGCCCTTCAGCACTGCCAGCTCACGAAGCATATAATACGGAACACCCTCGCCCTACATTAAAAGACACGGGCACTCAGCTCAACCCGAAAGCGTCGCCGAATATGTCGGTCTCGTACCTTTGGAAACACTCTCGCCTTCTTCATCGCCAGGATCTTACCGGTCGAGCGTTGATGACATTTGAAACATGTGCCCTCAGTACCTTTGTTCTTGATGCCCAAGTTCTGAAAGTTGAGCCAGTTGACGGCGCCGTCTGGAAGGATACTCGGCAGAGCCTGGCAGAGCGATCTTCGGCTTGTGAGTTCGCGCCACCTCCTCGACACAAGCCCCATGTTGGGAAAGTCCTCCGACGACACAAGAAATGAGAAAATGTGGAGAATCATGTCCACTGGCTGGAGGTCAATGTGCTCGTTCGGCTGGTAAAACCCCACTTTGGAGTCTTCCATCTGCGATTCTGTCATGCTGCCTTCCCAGTCGTCGTCCTCGTTTGGCGCCGGCGACGCGATCAGGATCTCTCGCCGCACGAGTTTGTTGGCTCGGTGCTCGACCGCGCGGTCAGACGGGTCGATCGAGAACCCTTCTTCCCCGGCCTCCTGGTTATGGACGTGCTCGCGCGCGTACGCGACGAACTCGCCCTTCATGCCTGGCTCGGCCTTGAGCGTCGGCTCCGATTTGAACACCGGCTCGGGCTTGATCGCAGGCTCGTCTTCACGCTTGCGCTTGGTCACGGGGGGTGCCAGCGGCATGGCCACGTCCTCCATCTTCACGGTCTTGACGGCTGGCGCCGTGGCGGCCGAGACTGCTACGACCGCCGCTGTGCTCAGCCCGCGTCGCTCTGCTGGTTCTGGTTCCGGAAAGCCGCCGAACATGTTGCTGCTGGCGCCGCGCGGCGTGCCCCCGAGCGCCGCCAGGATCGGGTTCTCGCCGCCGGGCGTTGCGCCGCAGACGAGCCCGGGCGCCCGGCGCTCGCGGATGCCGACCGGGGGCTTGCCGCTAGCCGTGGCGGTGGCGAGGTTGGTCGGCAGCGACGGGGAGCTGCTCGCCATCTGCACTGTGGCCGCGGCCGACGAAGCGAAGCGGCGGCGCTTGGACGGCGTCGAGTCGGCGCCGGCGTCGTTGGCGTCCAGCGCAGCCGCGGGCGCCGAGATGCGTGCGAGGGAGTCGCTCATTCGCTCGACCTCTTCGCTCTGGGGAATGCTTCCTCGGGGTCTCGTTAAGAACTGGGGCGAGGGGAGCCGCCACAAATAGACTTTGGTTCCGCGCGTCCGCTCGTCCACTGGCGTCCGCTCTCTCCTGGAGCAGAGTGTGCGAGAACAGCAGCGCGAGAGCCAAACTGGTTGGCAGCGAAGTCAGTTCGCTGCGATCTTTTCGGGAGGAGAACAAAAGCCGAGCGGAGATTGCTCTCGGGACGGCGGCAGACCAAGAGATCTATTCAAATCGGCCCCAAGAGTTTTGTGTGTCTTGTTTTCCGAGGCAGAAGTTCTCAACAAAGCCACAGCGCACCGGCGCACACCTCCCCACACAAAATCGGTTTCTTGTTCTTGCGCCCCCGCAAAAGAAAACGATTTGTTTCTAGGACGCAAAAGTAATCGCCAATGCCCCGGTTCTCCCCTTGTTCCAAGGAAGGAAACAAGGGTTACGGTCGCCATTCCAGCCTGAAGCTTGAAAGTCGTCAACACCACTAATTTCCGCCAATCACACCAAATCTAGATAATTGTCGCTACACGTTCTTGTCGTCGGAACAAAGAACCCGTTTTGTCGTCGACACCTTTGCAAGCCGTGAGCCGATCCCATCGACTTACTCACTCTAACGGCGAGAGCAGCAGCTCCATGGCACGATGCGAGTGACCTGCCGACTCCATAGAGTAAATGCGGATCCCTGGCGTGAGAACAGAAGCTAACGTTCCACACCCACGGCCACGCGACAGCTGGCTGTCACGCCCTTGTCCTGTGGCCAGTGCCGAGGGCGAAGGCGATCTTGAAAAGACAGCGCGACTCTCTATTTTGTGTGGTACACCCAAAATGCATGCTTTGTCTATATTCGTGATAAAAGAAACGTATGGGTCGTATTACGAAATAATCGGTTTTGTTTTCAGGGCGGGAGACTCGATTGCTGCCACCCCGCTGAGCGGATCCATCCGACCGGCGCCATGTTCTTCCTCAAGCAGCTCACGCGCGACCTCCTGCTGCACCCGATGCACTTCGGCCCGCGCCTGCACGACATCATCCGCCTGCGCCTCATCGAGGAGGTGGAGGGCACGTCCATGGGCAAGTACGGCTACGTCATCACCGTCACCGAGGTGCGCGATGAGGACATCGGCAAGGGCGTGATCCAGGACAACTCGGGCTACGTCTGCTTCAACATCCGCTACCGTGCGATCCTCTTCCGGCCGTTCAAGAACCAGGTACTGGACGCCGTCGTCACGGTCGTCAACCAGCTCGGGTTCTTTGCCGACGTCGGGCCGCTCCAGGTCTTCGTGTCGCGCCACGCCATGCCCAACGATCTCAACAACGGGTACGACCACGAGAACAACGCCTGGATCTCGGACGACCGAGAGGTTGAGATCCGGAAAGGCTGCGGCGTGCGGCTGCGCATCATGGGCGTTAGTATCGACGTCACGGAGATCGTACGTGGCTTTTTGGCTTTGCTGTGTAGCTGCTCAGCGCTGTGGGGTTTTATGCTCAACGTATTGTTATGTGGACTAGAATGCCATCGGAACCATCAAGGACGACTTCCTCGGCTTGATCTCCTCTGACAACTTCTAGAAACCCACTTTAATTGCTAGGCGCCAACGCCCCACCACCACACCCATCTCCTCTTTCTTATAGTAGTGGATCATTCCAGCCACGTCACTAGTGAGCAGATCAACTGATCTCCATCGAGCTGCTGGGCTGATAGAGCAAGGACGCGAGCACCTGGTCACAAAACCTGAAGCACAATTTGTGACGTCACAACATGGGTTACCGTCGCAAAGTCCAGTTTGGGGTACCCCCCCCCAAGCCAGGGGTACACTGTACCCATGAGACCCGTGAAAAGCTTCCAGAAGGGGCATGCAATTGTGAGATTTCCATGTCGACTGCCAGCAGCCCTCGCAGCGAGGCGCACCCGGCCGACGAGTTCCCTCGCTGCGTGCACTGCGGTGGCCGCGGCCTCGGCCTCGTGACCAACCCGCAGCGCCTCTGCGTCCACTGCGCACGGTGAGCCCCTGACCAAGTGCGTGTCCTGAGCTCGTCCCCCACCGCTGACTCGGCGTTGGTCGCAGCGAGACCAAGGCGTTCTTTGACCCGGACCAGAGCAAGTACTGCCGCGACGAAGGCTTCGTGGACATCTCGCCCTACGCCGACGGCGGCGTGCTCAAGAAGATTCTCAAGGAGGGCGAGACCGGCGCCAAGCGCATCGAGGAGGGATGCCCGACGTTCGGTACGCGTTGCCTCGAAACACCGCTCGCTTGGAGTCTAACAGTGGGACGGGGATGTAGTCCAGTACATTGGCCGTCTGGAGGACGGCTCGATCTTCGACACCTCGTGAGTGCTTGTCTGGTGAGCTGCTGAAGAGATCCGACACTGACGTTGCTGCTCAATCTAGGCGTGATATTGTGGACGGCAAGCACGTCGGCGGCACGGACGACCCGTTCGAGTTCCAGCTCGGCCGCGAGAAGGTCATCAAGGGCTGGGACTTTGGCGTCGCCACCATGAATGTGGGTGAAGTCGCCCGTTTCATCATCGCACCCGAGTACGCGTACGGCTCCAAGGGCTTCGCCCCCAAGGTCGAGCCCGATGAAACGCTCGACTTTGAAATCGAACTGCTCGAGTTCAAAGTGAGTAGTGTACGGCTGAGTCCTCCGCAGCCCGCCTTGCTGATCCCGAGTGTTTCTCAGGAACCGCTCCCTCGATTCCCGACGCAAGCCGAGCTGGCCGAAACGCGGCGAAAGCAGGCCGAAGAAGACAGGAAGATGCTGGAGGAGAACCCTCCGCCGACAGTTGGTGAGTCGCATCGGGTGTTCTCGTGAGGAAAGCAAGCTCTCAAGAAGGTCGTTGTAGACGAGCGTGTAGCGCTGGCACTGGAAGAGAAGGAGAAGGGCAACGCGTGCGTGGCCAACCAGGAGTTCGACAAGGCGCAGAAGCACTACGATGCGGTGGGTTTGACCGCCGCCTGCCACCACCACGCACTAGATTTGCTCATGTGACCGTGACCAGGGCTTCGTCAACATTTTCTACAGCAAGGATGAGTGGGAGCACCTCGTCCCGCAGCCCGACAAGGACAAGGTCAATGCTGTCAAGGTACGGATGCTCGACAAAGCAGGTGGCAAAGTCAGAATTGTGACTCTATTTTTTATTCTCTCGAATAGCTCGTGCTGTACCTCAACCGAGCGCTCTGCAAAATCAAGCTCAAGAAGATCGAGGATGCTTTGTGGGACTGCGACCAGGCGATTCTTCTCGACGGCAAGAATGGCAAGGGCCACTTCCGTCGAGGGCTCGTGTTCATCGAGAAGCTCAAGACCGAGCTCGAGAAGGAGAAGAACGGCGAGTTTTGGATCCTGGACAAGGGTTTCGAGTACGCCAAGGAGGCCGAGAAGAGTCTCGACAAGGCTGCCGCGTTGATCGGGAAGACGGATGCGAAGTTCGCCCACGCGGTCGCAGATCTCAAGCACAACCACGCGGTGCTGTCCAAGTATGCCGCGCGGTACAAAGAAGACGAGAAGAAGCTGTACAAGGAGAAGATCTTGGACCGCATGCAGGCCAAGAACAAGGTTCTGCAGGAGAAAGAAAAGAAAAAGCAGCTCGCGGAGGAGTTTGACGACATGCCGGCGCTGGAGTAACGAAGCGTTGAATACGAGTTGGTCGAGTCCACATACTATTCAGTATTTTATGGTGTTACTTGGTGGACTGCTGCACGGTGATCTGAGACTATTTGGATGCCGCTGCATTCGCGAACCTGTGCACGGCGGACGCATCTAGTCCTCGTCCGACTCGACGTCGCCGTAGCGCCACATGGCCAGGCGCTTCTTCTTGGCGATCGACTGAGCGTTCAGCAGACCGTCCACGACCGACTTCTGGTGGGCGGGCGCCCTCACGAGGGCCTTGCGGTTCGTCCGCAGAAGACCGGCTTCCAGCAGCACCTCCGAGACGCTCTGGTTGTTCTTGTACAGAGAGACCATCGGGCGGTTCTGCTCGTCGTGGCCGTGGATGCGCGCGCTGAGCGTGTGGCCCCACGCCGTCTCGCCAAGCAGCCGGGCAGCGTCGTGGCCGAACTCGTCCGTGGCGGGCAACGGCTTGATGAACCCGAACGCGACCTCCTTGGCCTGCGGAGGGTACTGGATGAGGTTGGCGTCCAGCGGACGCAGGCGGTTGGCAGGCAGTGTCGCCACGTTGCCGTAGTCGAAGAAGCGCACGCGCGCCGAGCCGTCCGGGTGCACGTACTCGATGCGAGCGCGGTTCCACTGCGGGCCGTTGCCGTCGTCGAAGAGACCGGCGCAGACGCCGTTGCGTCGCACCTCGAACGTCTTGCCCTGCGTGCCGTGCGTGCGCGTGAACTCCTTCATCTTCTCCTCCACCTGCGCGGCCGTGCGGTCGGCCACGTTCTGGATGAAGAACGTCGTGGCGTCGACGATCTCCGAGAGCTTGACGCACGGCAGCACATCGTCGGCCGTGGCGTTGGTCGTGGCCTGCTTGGCCTTGGCGGCGGCGGCCTGCGCGTCGTAGTTCTCCCAGTAGTTCTTCTTGGCCTCCTTGGCGCCCTCCTCCGCGCGCTGGAGCTGCGCGGCCGTGCTCGTGCGCTCGACCGAGAACGCGTCGACCCACGCGAGACCTTCCGCGAGCAGCTGGCAGCCGAAGTTGCTCTTCTCGTCCTTGGCGCCGCCGACGAACAGCGGGCCGAAGGCGTTGCCGCCGCGGTCCATGTCCTCGATCTCGATGATCACGTTGCGCTGCATGACGTTGCGCTTGGTGAAGAGCTTGGCGTCCTCGCCAAAGGGCTCCGCGGCCGCCGACACGACGCCCGCGCCGGCGTAGCGCGTGGGCTGCGGGCACTTGATGCCGGCGACCACGAAGTTGACCATGCAGTTCTCCTTGGGCACGAAGAGCTTGACGCGCGTGCCCGAGTAGACGTACTCGACGACCGCGCGGATGACCTTCTCGCGCTGGAGGAACGGCAGGTACTGCTTGGCCTTGGTGGCGTCGAAGCAGAGGTCCGTGAAGCGCTGCTCGGGCGGCGCGTCCTTGCCCGAGTGGAGGCCCTTCTTCTGGGTCTGGGCCTTGGTCTCGGCGGTGAGCAGGTCGTCGTAGTACTCGGACTTGGCTTCGTCCGGGCGGTGGCGCACGACCTCGGCGAGGCCAGCGGCGACGAGCTCGGCCGCGAGGTTCACACCCTTGGCGGCGGCCGCCTCGGCGGCTCCCTCAGCAGCCTTCTTGAGCGTGTTCTTGGACTCGTAGAAGAGACTCGCGAAGGTCATGAGCGCGTTCTCGCCGAGCGCCGGGTTGCTCTTCTCGTACTCGACCTCGACGCGCACGGCCTTGCCGATCGACTTTTGGCGGAGGAACTCCTTCGACTCGACGGCGAACGGCGCGTTCGGCTCGTTGCGGCGCGCGTTGCCCAGCCGCGGCGCGCGCAGCGACGACAGGTAGACGCGCTTCTCCACGTGCTTCTCGGGCACGTAGACCACGACGCAGTCGCCGCTGATGACCTCGATGACCGTGCCGCGCAGGTGCTTGGCCGACTGCAGCACGGGCGCCTGGTAGTCGCGCCAGACGCGCAGCTTGGCCGCCTTGGCCTCCTTCTCGGCCGCGCGCAGCAGCGAGCGCGCCGTGTCGCTCACAAACGCCGCGCTCCAGTCGGCCATCTTGGCGAGCCCGTGGCGCAGCAGCTCGGCGCTGATGTTGTTGCCCGACTTGTGCACGACGCTGCCGTAGAGGTTCCCGAACTTGTCCACGCCCTCGAGCTTGAGGTCGACGTCGCGGTGCAGCAGACGCGTCTCCGTGAAGTGCTTGGCCTCGCGCGAGTGCGCCTGCGGGCCGTCCGCGCCGTCGGGGCCCGCACCCGGCGCGTTCGTGCGCGGCGCCTGCACGCCCGCGAGACCGAAGTTGACGATCTGCATCGACGGCAGCAGCACGGCCCGCATGGACGAGCCGTTCTGGACCGACTCGATGAGCGCAGAGACGAGCTTGCCCTTGTGCTCGGCGAGCAGCGCGTCGCCGTCGGCCGGCGCCCACTTGATGGTCGTGTGCGCGAGCTCGTCCGAGTCCTTGTACATGCCGCGCTTCTCGGCGATCGCGACCTGCTCGACCTTGAGCATCTTTTCATGGTCGGGCGACGCGCCGTCGCGCGACTGCTCCATGGGCTTGACCTTGGCCCAGCCTTCGCGCGCGACGATGACGCAGGCGTTCTCCTCGACGCCGCGCGCGTTCGGCGGCAGCCAGGCCGAGCCGAAGTCGCGGTTGATGGCGCCGACGCGGTACTCGACCTTGAAACGCACCTGCTTGCCGATCGTGAGCTTGCGCAAGAACTCGCGGCTGGCCCACGCGTGCGGCTCACTCACGCCGTCAGGCCCGCGCGCGAGCCGCGGCGCGTTGAGCGACGCCAACGTGAGCACGAGCTCGGGCGGCGGGCCGTTGGTGGCCGCGCCCATGAGCACGAGCGTGTCGCCCGAGAGCACGGCCTTGACGGTCGCGCGTCCGGAGGCCATGGCAGCAGAGGGAGGAGGAGGAGGCGAAGGAGGAGGAGAGAGAAGAGAGGAATGGAGACCCTCGAGGCGATGCCGCGTGTGTCGGGGTGTGACAAGGAAGATCGCGCGAGGAGCTGCCCGGTCCCTGTCCAAACTGCAACCGCGCGCAATTCAGTTGGAGAGGGGTTCTGAATTGTCGGAATGAATTGAGATTGAATTGCAGTCCACGAGATGTTGAAGCCATATGGGTGTTCTTTATTGGCTATAATAAAGTTTAAATGGTCTTGATTGGTGGAAATTATTTATGGTGCGCCAATGTTGCATGGAAAGATATCCCGGAGAGACACACAGACCAGACGTGAGCTCCTGAACCACCACGAGCAGCTCACTAGCGACTCGGCCATGGACGCGACGCCGCTAGCGCAGGAGAGCAAGGGCGGCGGCCACTATGGCAGCATCTCGTACGTCAAGCGCATGCAGCAGCAGCTCCACCCGGCCAACGGCAGCCGCGTGCCACAGGCGGGCAACCTCTTCGGTGCGCTTCTGTGCAGAGCGTTCGTTGGCACGGCTCGTTCTTAGTCGCTTGCATCTCAGAACCTGAAATCGCGTCGCTCATGACCGACCTGTCGTTTCTGCGGGGTGGCACGCAGTACCGCAGTCGAGATCGCATCAGTCGGTGGGTTCAGCGGAAGTTGAGAGATGGGGCCGTGGGGAGGCTGAAGGATTTGGCCACGCAGGTTCCTCGACCACAGCCTCTTCGGCATCGTGCTCGACATCACGCTCGCGTCGCTGTCGCTGCTCTACGTGGCCACGTACATCACGACGACCTACATCCCGGCCAGCACGGTACGCGTTGGCTGCTGCCACGCGTGAATGCGGTCTGCTGACTTGGACTGGCTGTAGCTCCCATTCTGGCTCTGGGTGCTCGAGATCCTCTGCGCGTCGTTCTTCTCGGTCGACTTTCTGTTCCGCGGAGTCTACTTGTCCAACCACCGACGCGACTACCTGCTTTCACTGGCTGGACTCATCAACATCGTCGTGATTCTGCCCGTGATCCCAGTCTCTTTCCTCCATGAGGACCAGTACGTGTAGCCCACTCCCTCGTTTCCACGCTGTACTATGGTTGATGCTGACTCTCTGCGATGGAATTCTGAAGCACGCTCTGGTACAACGCCAACTATTGGCGGTTCGTGTACCCGTTCCGCTTCGTCAAGTGCTACCTCGAGTGCAAGGCCGTGCTCAGCCGCTGCCACGCGTACATGACGCCCGTGCGGCAGTTTGCGATTCTCTGCTACGTGCAGATCGTACTGATCATCGCCGGCGCCGCCAGCATCATCCAGATAGCCGAGACCTCGGACGCCGACAAGGGCGATACGCATACGGGCGACTGGACGTTCTTCAACTCGTTCTTCAATTCGGTTCTCGTGTTCGTGACCATCCAGACGCCGCCCGCAGACAACGTGCTCGCCAAGATGTTCGTCGGCGTGCTCGTGATCGTGCTGATTTTGACCGTCCCGTACCAGATCTCCAAGGTCCTGGAGCTGTCAGCGTCATTCACCGAGTACGAGCTCTCGTCGTTCAAGCCAGCGCGTAGCACCAAGTACATCGTACTCTGCGGCGACCTAACGCCGTCGCGAATCGACCACTTCTTCCATGAGGTCTTCCACGACGACCACGACGTCGTCGACATCAACGTCGTCGTGCTCTCCGACGAAGAGCCGTCCACGGCGATGATCGCGCTGCTCATGGACCCGTTCTTCGAGAAGCGCACGAGCTTCATCCAGGGGTCGATTCTGGACGTCGACGATGCCGAGCGCGCGGCTGTCGGCGGTGCCGACGCGATCTTTATCCTGACACGACGCTGTGGCCAGGAAGAACACATGGCGAGCGACCACCGCACGCTTATGCGCGTGCTCGCGGCCAAGCGGCTGGCGCCGGACGCTCGCATCTTCGCTCAGATGCACTTGTCGAGCAACCGCCACCTGCTCGACGACCTCAACGTCAAGAACGCGCTCTACTTCTCCGAGGTCATGCACTCGCTGCTGGGCCAGAATTGCGTTTGCCCCGGGTTCTCCACGTTGATCTACAATTTGACAGCGACGTCGAGTGAAGACACCGTTGACGGCGTCAACCGCTGGGAGGAAAAGTACATGCGCAGCGCCAGTCAGGAACTGTACTCGGTCGCGTTACCACCTGGGAACGTGATCTTCGGCAAGACATTCTCCGAAGTTGCCTCGCTGGTTTACGACGAATGCAAGGGGGTTGTGCTCTTTGCGGTGCAGTCCAACGCACTAGCGAGCCAGGGCAAGATCTTGTTGAACCCAGCGGACTCCTACACTTGTTCAGGAGACGAAATCGGCTTCGTGCTCGCGCGAAACCGCCGCGAGGCTGACCAAGTGACGTACATGCGGCCGTGTGCTGAAATGCCAGTCGCGTGGGTCTCGCAGCGCGACAACAATACGTCCCTCACCAAGTCCAAGTGCACAGCTGGAGATGCGCGACCACCAAACTCGAGGCGTAAATCAAGAACTGTTGACTGGAAGGCCACCGTCGAGGCTCTCGTCGAACAGCTCGTTGAAGACAAAGATGCTTGTGAGGAAGAGCCAGTCAGTGAGCCACGCAAGCGAGCAAGCGGGTTCATGCATGGGCTCGTTTCCGGTTCGGGCCGAGTCCGAGTCGAGGATGTATTGGTCGATGACTTGTCGGAGTTGTCCCTGTCGATCTCTCACATCGTGCTCTGCGTGGTCTCGCCAACGGGGTTTCCGCACCACCTCGAATACATGATCGGCCCGCTGCGCGTGAAGGCTCTTCGCCAGCACCGTCCGATCGTGATCGTCACGATGACGATCCCGGATGATGACGTGTTTGACTCGTTTCGACACTTCAAGCACGTATACTTCGTCAAGGGAAACCCGTTTCACCAGCGAACGCTGCGTCGCGCAAAAGTGGAGACGGCTCATCGGATCGTCATCATGGGCGACGAAGGCGAGATCGCCGAGTCCGGATCCTCCGAGTTGTTGGCCGACGCCTCGTGCATCGCACTGCATAAGACAGTGACTTCGCTCATCGGCCCGAAGAGAGCTCCACGCGTTATCACGGAGCTGGTCAATCGTGCCAACGTGCATTTCATCTCGCAGAACTTGACTGCGAGCGAGTGGTTCCCACCACAAGGCTCTTCCCTCCTCAATGGACACCCGGACGACCCTGAGTGGGCTGGCTCGACGCCGTGCCTGCAGGTCGAGTGCTCTGCTCCTGGCGCGGGCACGTCGATGACGTTTTCGAGAGACTTTTTCCTGTCGCCAGCTTTTGCATCGGGACTCACCTACAGCACTTCGCTCTGCGACAGTCTCATGATCAACCAGTACTTCAACCCGATGATCAAGGACATCTTGCGGGAGTTTATCTTCGCGTCCTGGAAAGATGTGAGTGGTCATTTTGGACGACTAGCTGGATACGTTAGCATCCTCACCTTGATCGTGTTTGTAGAACGACTACATGACGAACCCGCTCTCCCCGCCTTCCAACTTCGACCCCGCGACGCCCACGTCTGCCGACTCGTCCTCGGTCTTCTCCCCCACGGGCGGTGCGCATCGCAGCTCATTGTTTGCTGTTGAAGTGCCGCTCGATTTCGTGGGGAAGACTTTCGAGTATGTCTTCCACTACTTGCTTTCCTCCGACGGCATTTTGGCCATGGGGCTATACCGATGTCGTCCCGACCGCGCTTTGTACGATGGGAAGGCTCGCGTGGAGTTGGCCGAGAGTGAGCGTAGCATGCCCTTTGGCTACGTGTACGTAAACCCGTTCCCTCAGGACCTGCTCACCGGAAACGATCTGCTCTACGTACTGTCGCATAAGCAGCCATGCTGGGCCTAAGAACTGCAGACAAATCACAATAAACAACCTTTGGTGAGCCGCATGTCTGGATTTGCTCGCGTTAGGCTTTTGTATCAACGTCGATTTCGTCGTCGCCAGCGTGGCCAGCGTCGAGTCCTTCAGGGACGCGCTGGAACTGCTCTTCCTCCACATCTTCCGCGATGGACTCAGCTTCAATTCCGGCATCGTCAGCCACAAGCGGAACATCCTCATCATCCTCATCAGCAGCGAACAGCTTGGCGCGGATCTGGGCTTCAATGTCGCTCGCAAGTTCTGGGTTGGCTTCCAGAAAGAGCTTGGCCTTGGCTTTGCCTTGGGCAATAGGCTCTACAAAAACAATAGTTGCATGAGAACTCGACGACTGAGACCAGCATTTGATTCAACCAACCTTCGCGTCCGACAATTGCGTACCAGGCGCCGGACCGTTTCAGGATTCCCTGCTGGGTACCGAGATCCAGCAGCTCTGAGTACCGGTCGATGCCCTGACCGAACATCATGTCAAAGTAGGCAGTCTTGAAGGGCGAGGCCATCTTGTTCTTGGCCACTTTGACGACGATCTCGTTGCCCACGACCTTGTCGCCTTCTTTGATCTGCGCCTTGCGGCGGATATCGAGTCGGACGGACGCGTAGTAGCGCAGCGCCGTGCCGCCCGAGGTCACTTCGGGAGAGCCGAAGATGATACCGACTTTCTGGCGGATCTGGTTGAGGAAGATGATCATGCAGTTGGATTTCGAAAGCGAACCCGTGAGCTTGCGGAGCGCCTGGCTCATGAGACGAGCCTGCAGAGCAATCTGCTGGTCGCCCATCTCTCCTTCCAGCTCAGCGCGTGGCACGAGTGCGGCGACACTGTCGATCACGACCAAGTCCACAGCACCGGAGCGCACGAGCGTGTCGGCGATCTCGAGCGCCTGCTCGCCCGAGTCAGGCTGCGAGATGTACAGATCGTCAATGTTGACGCCCAGCTGCTTGGCATAGTTGCCGTCAATCGCATGCTCGGCGTCGATGAAGGCGCAAACGCCCTTCTGCTTCTGCGCCTCGGCGATGCAGCTCAGCGCGAGCGTCGTCTTGCCTGAGCTCTCCGGCCCGTAGATCTCGACCACTCGTCTACGTCACCACCACTACGGCATGAGTACTGCAACAGCAACTCATCCACAAAAGCGAAGTCGCTCACCCACGAGGCAGGCCGCCGATGCCGAGCGCGAGATCCAGCGACAGCGAGCCCGTCGAGATGACCTCGACGCGCTCGGCGATCTTGGTGGACCCGAGCTGCATGACGGCGCCCTTGCCGAACGCGCTTTCGATCTGGCGGATGGCCATGGCCAGCGCCGCGCTCTTGTCTACGGCGTATTCACCTCCGTCACGTGTCCAGACCACCGCATTTTACCAACCACACGAGGCGAAAGCACCCACCGGCCGTCGCGCCGACGCTGCTCTTGCTGGATGTGCGCTTACCGCGCGCGCCTCCGGGCGCCAGCGCGGGCGAGGCAACAAGCGCCTGTCGCTGGACCACTCGGGCAGCACGCAGGCCGCGCGGCGGCGTCGCGAGGCGCCACATCTTCGGGTTGGTGGAGCGTAGCTTTTCGCGCGTGGGATGGCAGTCAAGTTGACCTCGATGGTGTGAAGGACAGGTGACGCGAAGGTCGCACGAAGGTGTGCCCACAAATCCTTCTTCAAGAGAGCGAAGAGCTCAACATGCGACGTGCGGCGATGGCGGCGGCTCGGCTCTGCGTGTCCTCAAGGGCGCTGGCGACGGTGCTGGTCTTCGTAATGGTGCTGCTGATGCTCGGCGGAGGCGACGCCGCCTGCGTCATGACCCAGAAGTGCGTGAACCCGGGCAACATCCCCGACTACGACGCGTGCATGCCCGAGGCGAATCCAGAGCCCGTTCCGCCCAAGCCCATGCGCGGCGAAGGCTGGGCGAATGGTACGCTCAATTGAATGCGAGCGCGTAGCGTCTGGAATATATTGGGATCTGACGCCTGTGTTGCTGTCCAGTGACGGGCGGAGGCGCGTGTGCGACGGACGACGACTGCCACAACAAGGGTTCCTGCACCAACAAGAAGTGCGTGTGCCAGCAGGACGGCATGACCGCCGGCGCGCACTGCGACGAGTTTCAGATTCAATGCCCCGAGTACAAGGACTCGGCCTGCTGCACGTGGCAGCAGAACCAGGGCATTGCCGAGAACTTCAAGCTGATCTCGACCGTGTTCGGCACGGTGGGTGGCGGCTGCGACGCGTGCGCTGTCAACCTGATGCACTTGTGGTGCGGCTTCGTGTGCTCTTCGCGCCAATCTGACTTCATGAAGATGCATTCCGCATGGCCCAGTACGAACTACCGACCTGATCCGATGACGGGAGAGGACCACGTCAAAGTGCTGGAGCTCGACGTGACGCTGGGCAAGCCTTTCACCTGCTCGCTCTTCGATTCGTGCAAGAGCACGTCAATCGCGTCAGTGTCGGAGGCCATGAAGTCGTCGCTGGGCTTCCTCAACTACCAGGCGCAAACCGGCGCGATTGGCCACGGCGAGTACATGTTCCTCCACTTCAACTCAACGTCCAACGCTACGGCCTTCGACCACCACGTCCATGAGTGCGACAACTACTCGGAAGTCGAGCAAATGAAGAGCATCTTGCCGACTCAAGCACAGTTGCTGCCTTCGGTCGCGTCGGCGGCCGCGCCAAAGCAGTGTCCTTGTGGGGCGTGCCGCACAACGTGTGACTCGCACTCGTCGTCGTCCAACTCCACGATCCATGTCGTCGATAACCCAATCAGCATCTGGGACGGCTTCAACGCGAAGCTCGTCGGGATCGTGTACGCGGTCGTGATCGGCCTCGTGATCGGCCTTCGCTTCAAGCAGGACGACTAGACGACCACCACCACCACCACACAACGCAGCGAGAAGATACGACAACGAGCAGTAAATAAATGTTATCGAGCCTCACAACAACCTAGTACTTGGTGGTCGCTATAGTCTCGTTGGAGGGAGCCGTGGGGTTACTGAATGTTGCAGAAGATTGGGATCGGCACCCATGAGGCCCGCCGGACAATGACGACCGGACGGCTGTTCTCAATGACGATCTGGTTCTGGCGGCCACAGCGCGTGCACTGGAACGCCGTGTTGTGGGTCACGTGGCGCACGAGGTGCGGCATGCCGCAGTGGCCGCAGTTGAACGGGATGTCCATGGGCGGCAGCGCCGGCTGGGCCACGACGGGCACGGCGTACGCCTCACGGTCGTACTGGGACTGCAGCTGGCGCGCGAGGCGCTCGTCGTCCGCCGGCGTGACCACCGGGTCCGCCTGCGGTGCCTGCTGCTGCTGTTGGTACTGCTGCGCTGGGTAGAGCGCCTTGTTCTGCTGGGCCTGGTTCTGGGGCTTGCTCATGCTTGTCTCGGGCGTGGTTCTTCGGATTGTGAGAAAGACCTGCCCAGGAGAACTGCTCGAGTGTCATACGCCAAGAGTTCCAGATTCCAGTTTAGAAGGCGAGCCGCTCCAGATTTTCGATTCAGAAACGTGAGAAAAATCCTGTTTACGCTGTAGAGTCCAGTGGGTAGACGCAAGTCTAACGCCAAAAATTCACAGTAATCGCATGCAACCCAGTCACAGAAACGGAGTAAATGACGACACTTGAACAAAGTATTGACATTAACTGTCGCATACCGAAAGCTCGAGGTTCTAGAGCCCCTGGAAGTCGCCCTCCATCTCTGTGACGTGTGAAATCAGAAACGAGATCTCAAGGCAACCAAACAAATCAAGCCCTCTCGTAAATTGGTGCAGCTAGCAAAACTACGCCCCTCTCACTGCGCTAGATCTGCTGCAACACGACCGAGAAGAGTCGGACAGCCGCGTAGAACCGCCCAAACGAGCCGTTCATCCGTTCAATGGTCCATCCCAACAGCGCTGACTGCGTCGGCGCTCAAGGGGAGCCTGGATGGACGGACACGTTTGCCTCGCTAACCCTTCGACGACCTCAAAGGCTGTCGATAAGTACAGCTTGCGGACCGGCAGTCGGCTCGGCAAGTCCATCCCATGCACTGCATTCAACACTTCATCACCAAAATGGCCAGCGATGAAGCTGAACGCGATCAGTAGAAATCATTCTGGCGCGTGTCCTGAGACATCGGGACGTTCTCCGACTTGAAGTCGTGGTCATATCCGAAGTCCTGGGACATCATGAATTTGTCGGCGGTCGACATCTGGCTGAACGACTGAGTCTGCGCCACCTGCGTGAACGGACCATCCAGCCCAGCGGAACCCTGGGTCATGCCATCCTGCGTCAACGGACCGAGACCGCTGTTCAAATAGCCACGACGAGCGCCGCCGGCTTGCTGGCTAGCTCCGTATCCACGCTGAGGAGCCGGTGGTGGGTAGCCTGTGCCTCCTGGGTAGGGAGCTCCTCCGTTGGCCTGGTCATAGCGTGGATCGAAGCGCGAATCCAGAGGAGGCAGCGGTGTCTCGCGACGCCGAGTAAAGCCCGAGCGACTCTCGCGGTTGGATGACTTGGGCTTCGGGAACTGCATGAACGAAGGCTGGAGGTTGTTCAATGGGCCTTCGACGACGAGCTGGTGGTCGCGGTAGTGGTTCAAGAGCGAGTTCCACAGTTCCTGCTTGGCGAGCACGCGGGGATTTCCGAGCACGATCACACCATACTTGGCACGCGTCAGGGCAACGTTCAGACGGCGACGGTCCGACAAGAAACCAATGCCCTGGTTCTCGTTCGAACGCACGCACGACAAAATGATAATGTCTTTCTCACGACCCTGGAACGAATCCACACTGGCCACCTCAACGTCCTTGTATAGTTGCGAGCGCATCGAACCGTTGCGCTGCATGTAGTTGACGACGTATGCGCGCTGGCCTTCGTATGGAGTGATGACGCCAATCTGACTGGGCAACACACCAGCCTTGAGAAAGTGTGTGACAATCTTCTCGACGTTGCTAGCCTCTGTGCGGTTCAGGTAACTCGTTCCTGAAGAGCTGATTTCTTCTGCGCCAAGACAGATGTAGAAGAAGTTCGGCTTGTTCGGGTTCGGCCACGGGAAGTCGACATTGCGCAGCACACGGTCACTGGTCGCAACGCCGTTCTGAAGTTCACCCTCGTAAAACGTGTTCGACGGAAACTCGGATAGACACGGGTGCATTCGGTACTGAACGCGAAGGCGGAACGGACGGATGTCGAGCTTGAGAAGGCGGTCGAACAACGACTGGTTCAGGCCAGCTTGTGCAGCTTTCTTGTTCATCACGACTGGTCCCAACTGGCAGTGGTCGCCAACCATCACTACGTGCTTCGCACCTTGAACAATCGGAATCAGACACTCCGGTTCCGTCGCTTGTGTCGCTTCATCGATCAAGACCTGGCGGAAGCGGAAGTTCGACAGGCGAGGATCGCCGGCTCCAACACAAGTCGTACAAATGACATCCGCCGCTTGGAGAATCTCACGTTCGGCCGAACGCTTCAACGACTTGAATCGCTTCTCATCCTGCGACGACAACTCACCCTGATCGTCCTTGAGCTGCATGAGCTTGCGAAGGTCCGCCTTATCGGGACTGTCAAGCGACTTGACCATAGCGTGCAACGTCAAGTGCTCGACAGATGAAGCAACGGCCTCTCGGCTCTTCGCAGCAAGGCGCACAACCTTCAAACCCGTCGCGCTAATTTTCGCGGTGAGGTGATCAACAGCGATGTTACTCGGCGCTGTGACAAGCACTTGGCCCATATTCTGCTTCGCCATGTGATACACGATGCTTGCCGATGTCACAGTCTTGCCCGTGCCTGGAGGACCCTGGATCAGACTCAGCGGCTGCGAGAGAACACCTTTCACAGCCTCCATTTGTGGAGGGTTGAGCTCTGGAAGGCCTGGAGCTGAGACGCGGACATTTAGGGAACGTGGAAGACGCAGTGTCTGCATGTCCACATCGTGGCCGAGGATCTTATGGTAGAGGTAGCCGGTCAACGAAGTGTCGTCCACTGCAAAAGTCTTCAAAGCCGCTTGCATACGATCAAACGACGTGGCCTTCCACACAAAGTCAATCAGGTAACCGTCTGTGATCTCCACTGGGACGTTGTTGCTGCGCATCTCAAGTGTGACAGTTGACTCATCGATACGAAGTACGTGGCCCGATCCTTCCCACTCACGTCCGTAGATCATAGCGGCGCTCGGGCCGAGACGCATACGGATCTCGTCGCCAGGCACGAGGCGAAGGTCCGAATCTGGGCGGTTGCTCGAGAACGTACCGTTGCGTTTCTTGTTAAGACCAATATCCCAACGTACGCTGACGTTGTCCTGGGTTTGGGCTTCTTTCATCTTCTTGTCGTAGTCAGCTTCCATCTTGACCAACGGCCCAAAGATGTTCTGGTACTGGTAGCCATCGTCGTACTTGATCTCGACCGAGGCCGGCTCGTCGTCGACGCCTGGGCGGTCGAGATCTTCGACGGTCGCGAGCGGGTTGTCGCGCCAGAGCTCTTCGAGCTTGGCGATCTGGCTCGACGTGATCTGTCGCGACCGCAGCTGCTCGTGCTCGGAGGGCACTTTGACGAGCCACGGCAGGAACGCGCGGTCCTCGATGAGCGGGAGCCACTGGGACATGTCCCAGCTCATGTCCTTGAGCGCGTTCATCTGGAGACACGGGTCTCGGCAGAGCAACACGACGACCGAGTCTTGCTTGGCCGGGATGAAGCCGAGCAGAAAGGCGTTGCGGCAGCCGCAGTTGTAGCACTCGAGCACCGTCTCGCCGAGCGGCGACTCCGGGTGCAGCGACACTTCCTTGTTCTTGGAGCGCACGAGATGCTGGATGATGTGCGAGCCCGAGGTGTTGCCGCGCGAGTTGCAGAACCACTTGTCGGTCGCGACGCACTTGACGACCGAGGCCGGGTCGTGGAGTCCGCAGTAGGCGCAAGCGTGGGCCGGCAGCTCGCGCGACGTGTAGTCGAGCTGGTCGTCGTCGCCGGCGTCGTCGAACGTGAGGCTGCCAAAGTCGCCCACGAGCGCGCTGGCCTTGGTGTCGCCGTGGTGGTGGTGGTGGTGGAGGGGCGCGAAGTCGCGCTCGTCGAAATCCTTCTCATCGGCTAGTTCGTACTGGTCGTAGAACTCGTACGCCTGGCTGCCACCGCCGTGCGGCTGCGAGGCGAGATCGTCGTCGCCCGAGGGGTCCACGAACGCGTACGTGGACTGCGAGGCCTGCGTCTGGAAGGCCTGCGTGTGCAGCGCGTCGAAGGAGAAGTCGCGGTCCATGGTCGTTTCCAGAGAGAGCCCGACTGGGTGGGGACGCGGATCGACATCAAATGCTGCAGGGCCTCTCGGATCCAATGCAGCGAAATCCCAGAAAAAAACACAGTGACACGACACTCGAGTGAGGGAGTCAACAGCTACATTCACCTTGCCAAGGTGGCTACACTTTCCGTTCCTCACTCGTCGTCGTCTTCCTGCACATCGCCGTCCTCGTCCTCTTCCTCGAAGATGCTGGCGCTGCTTTGGCCGTGGCTGGCGCTGCTGCCGTCGACGTCGTCGGCCGCTTCCTCGTCCGCGAACTCATCGTCGACGACGTTCGGATCGATCACGATGCCCTCGACGTCGGCCTCGGCGGCTGCCCCGGCGGGACCAAGTGAGCTGGACCGCGTCGCACGGCGCTTCTTCCCATCCGACTCCTGCGGAGCTGCACTTTCTCTATCCGGATCTCCTGCTCGCGTTGTCTGACCTGTCGATGTGACGTCGCCCTCACCCTCCTCCTCGTCCTCCTCGTCTGAAGAATGCTCCGACTGTGCACGCTCGCGCGTGGTGTAGTCACGCCGAAACCGTATGAATGACGCCTTAGTCAGCTCCATCGAGTCCTCAGGCGTACTGCAGTCAAGAGTGTCGATCAGCCGATCGTCTCCCGTTGACCGATTTCGGAACGTACCTCGAGTCAGCGTACAGCTCGAGAAACCGGTCGAGGTCATGCACCGGGAACGGCGAGAAGCAGCTCTTGAGGAAAAAGCGGAGCTCGTCGTGGGTGACAAGACCTCGACGGTACGCGTCTAGTGCACGCCACTCTTCATCCCACAATTTGGCGTCAGCGTTGGCCTGGGCCTCCTCGTTAAGCACGGCGGGGACCTCGGGAGACGAGCCGATTGGAGTCAAGCCGGTGCCGGCCAGTGTGGGCACGACCGCTTGCGACCCGTTTGATACAGGCGCTGCTGCATGCTCGACTGGAGGGACTTCCTTCACAGGAATGTGCGAGTCGACGATTTTGAGGAATTCTAACAATTCCAAATTATTCTGATTCCACCTTCGCACCGTCCACTCAATACAGTACTCACCAGCGAGGTAGACCACCTCCAAATCGCGCACGTAGGCTGGATTTATGTCGAGACCTAGCTACGCGCATTGCACATCAGTTTCTGGACATCCGAAGTCCGATCTTGTGCTCCCTACCAAGCCAAAGATGCGCAGTACTTGGTCTGCGCTCACGGCACCGTCATCGTCAGTGTCGAAGAATCGGAAGATCTATCCACTTCGCTTGGTGAGACTCCTATGGGCATCCCTATACCGGCTGCGATGTACCGTTCGCAGTTCGTTGGCCTCCTGCTCTGCAAGCCTCTCGATGCGGGCGTTGAACGAGGCCTGGAACGTGGAGTGGATCAACTCCATCGTCTCAATGGTACGACGTGAAGCGGCGCCTGTGGATCAAAGATATCTACGGTTCTCCAAATGAACGGTCGAACACGAGAAACGGCGAGAACTCTCATTATGCATTACGTACAGACCATAGCTCGAGTCAAGTGCAGATCTTTACAAGATTTGCCGAGACGTGGCGTCTACTTCGACTCCTGGTGGATCTTGGCATAGGCAGCTTTCCACTTGGCGTCACCCGCGACGATTTCCGTGAGTGCATCAGTGAGCACGTTCACGGCGTGGTCCACGTGCCACTGGTCCGCTTCCAGGCCGCCGAACGACAGACGCAAGAAGTAGACGCCGTCGACGACCGAGTGCGTGAGGAAGATCTTGCCTTCGTCGTTGACCTTGCGCATGAGCGTCTCATTGAGCTTGGCACCGCCGAAGGAGACGTTGAAGCACACAAGCGCCATGCGAACCGGCGTGAAGATCTCGAAGCGTCCGTCCTCGAGCAGAAGTCGCTCGGCTCGCTTCGTGAAGTCGATCGAGCGACGGATATGGGTGCGAAGGCCGCTGGCGCCAAAGCGACGCATCGTAAACCAGAGCTTGAGCGAGCGGAAGCGACGACCGAGCGCCACTTGCCAGTCTTTGTACTGGACTTGCGACATAAAGTCGTTCTTGAGGTACTCCGGGTCGAGTGCGAGCGCCTGAATCAAAGGGCGACGGTCACGGACCCAGAGGAGGCTGCAGTCACTCGGAATCATAAGCCACTTGTGTGGGTTGATGCAGAACGAGTCGACATCCTCAACGCCGTCGATCCAGCAGCGGAACTCCGGGCACACGGCGGCGGCTCCGCCGTAGGCACCGTCCAAATGGATCCAGACAGGCTCCTTCTGCGCGCGGGCAACCTTGATGAGCGTTGGCAGCGGGTCGATTGCCGTTGTCGACGTCGTGCCGACCGTGGGGACGAAGAGGAACGGCACGAGGCCGGCGGCGACGTCCTTGGCCATGGCTTCCGCGAGGTCGTCTGGGTGCAGTCCGTAGTTGTCTTCGTCAGCCACGCCACGACGCGTCTTGATTACACGCAGATGCGGCAGGTCCAATACGAGGCAGCCCTTGGCGCCGATGGAGTGGGTCTGATCCGACACATACACGACAAGGCGCGAGGCCTTTTCCACGCGGGCGTTGCCCTTGAGCCCCTCGAGCGCACGATTGCGAGCTGCAATCATCGAGCACAGCAAGGAATCACTCGCCGTGCCTTGGATCACACCACCGCCGGGCGAGGTCGACAAAAACGTCTCCGGGAGATTGAGCAGCTTGGCCATCCAGTCGCACATGGTGATCTCGAGCTCCGTCGCCGCTGGTGCCGCGACCCACGAGAAGCCAACGACGTTCAGCGACGCGCAGAGCATGTCGGCGAGCGCGCTCGGCTCGCTGCCGTAGGTCTTGAAGTAGGCGAAGAAGTTGGGCGACGACCAGTGGGTCAATCCGGGCAGGATGATGTCCTCCGTGTCTTTGAAGATGGCCTCGTACGACTCGGGGTCCTCCGGGCACTCCGATGGCAACTGGGCGACGATGCTGCCGGGCTTGATCTGGCTTCGGACGGCGTACTTGCCTGGGCCATCGTCGCGGCGGTGCAGCGCTTGCTGGTACTTGACGATGAGGTCCACGAGCCCGGCGGCCGAGTCGTGCATGGTCGTCGGGTCCATGGGGTTGAGCGGCTTGGTGGACGTGAGTGCCAGGCGGCGGCGGCGGCGCTCGTAGGCGGCGTAGAGCGCGGCGCCGCCCACGAGGCCCGAGGCGAAGACGGCGGAAGACGCCAGCAGCGACGAAGAGGAGGTGGAAGAAGAAGAGGAAGAGGAGGA
The DNA here is from genome assembly GCA_023335855.1 of Pythium scleroteichum. Classification (NCBI taxonomy): domain Eukaryota; phylum Oomycota; class Peronosporomycetes; order Pythiales; family Pythiaceae; genus Pythium; species Pythium scleroteichum. The sequence goes on along the minus strand of JAADVR010000041.1, from coordinate 2,264 downwards.
GCTCATGGTGCGTGCGTGGCTTCGGTCCGACTTCCCAACTGATCCGCTCGGGCCGAGGAGCTGTGTCGCAGTTGGAAGGATACTATTGGATGAAAAAGTTATCAACCAATCATCACGCTCCATGGGCCGAAATGCACCCCAATATGGGCCTGACCCGTTTCGAGTTGTATCCATATCGCTTTGAACGGGTAGCGAACAGTGCAACTGAGCCACGACGGTCCGATTGGAAGGAGGACGACGCGAGGGCAGTCGAGTGCTCCTTTCCGAGCAGCCGCGTCGGTCGACGAACGCGAAAGATTCGATTTCTGCTTCAGCAGATTCGGCTTCTCTGTGCTGATTGGCTGCCCCCTTTCGCCCACGAGGGAAAGAGATCACAGACGACGTCTAGATCGTCGGGTCCCATTCGCGAATGCCATTCTGCAATTTGTTACCACGATGGAAGCCCAAACAGCAGTCCACGCGATGCTTGTCGTGCTACTGGCGGTTTGCTTGTTTAGTGCCGCCTCCATCTTCGTGTGGCTCCCAGTGAAGCAAGCGGCCTGTTCTTCGGACACGGAGGAGCCTTTGCTTAAGGAGTTCCCATTGTTCACGACCAATGAGATCAAGCAGCAAGCACTATCGTGCGGCAGACCGGAATGCGGAGATGCCTCGCGAAGTTGCGCCCATTACATGTCGCTGGTTTCTTACGTCGAAGACTTCCTCGCCAAACCCAACGCCGACGTCGGCCGCACAGGACCGGTCTGCCCCTTTGTGCCGCTGTCATTGAAGAAACAAACGCTGCTCGTTGGAATGGTGCGCTCGCAGCAGTCAGGAACCGGCAGCAATGAGGACGAAATGACGCAGTTCATGCGTCGCCTGCGAGCTCGGTTCCTGCAGCTGCCGCCAACGACTGGACGCTTCAAACTTTACAAAGCCATCGTCATCGGTTTCCCGGACATCTCTGATACCCACGCGCCACGATTGATAGACGCTGTCCAGCGCCGTCTGAAGGCGGAATTCACGGCGTGCGGCATGATGATCGGCGAGTTCCACCGACTCAACAAGACGCCCGGGCTTCGGAATCCCAACTTTTGCCCGCTTCAGACGCCGATCCCTGCGCTTGCAATCCGGTTCATGGTGCCCACCGACGTGCTTTTCCTCAAACACGACGCCGCATTCCTGAGAGCGTACCTCTCGGCGATCCCAGACGTTGAGTCGAACGCGATCTACCGCGCGGAGGCGAAGCAGGCTATGGTTCACATTCTTGGCTGAGGACGGTTTAGAGTCAATTATTAGTGTTGTATTCAGCGCGAAGTTTACTCCTCAGTTGTTCTCATCGACTAGGTCGTCCGGGTGTCCATCCCGCGGCGGCCCGCGAGGGCGAGCGAAGTGGCCGTCGCTCGAAGACTCGTCGCTACCGTCGTCCAGTGAGCCATCGCGGTCGTCGTAAGGCCGCGAGTAGTCGCCGTGTCGTGGCAAGAAATGGCCATCGTCGCTGCCACTGTGTTCATCGCTGCCTCTCCATTCGTACGACCTCCCTTCATCCGGGCCGTGGAAGAACCTCCAGCGACGGTTGGGCCGCGATCCGATGTCGAGCGAACCGTCGTCGGAATCGTCGTCAGCACTTCCTTCTCGATCGAGGGGACCGTCGAACTCGGGCGGAGGAGGTCTATCAAAGGAACCTTCGACGAGTTGGTCGTCACCTGTGCTCGATCGAAGCGAGCGGGAGGCGTCTGAAGAGCGGGTGAAGACCACGAGGACTGCACTGGTGGCGAACAGGCAGAAGCGACGCAGCGAGACCATGATTGGCGTTGTCGATGGCGTTCGTTGGTGTCGTGGCGAAATTCAGAATGCTAGCTGAGCTGCGTGGAGCATTAGCCATTGCGAATGAGTCGCACGCTTGGCGATCAGCCCCGGCAGGGTCAGCATCAGCTATACTAGACGCATGTCGCATGGGTAGCCACTTGAGAACGAATGAGAGTATCCGTTCAACCTCACCATCGACAACTGAACCTCACCATTTACACGCACACAACACACCAGTTCCCCGTTGGAGGCACATTGAAAGAGGACCCGATTTGAAGTTCCCAATTCCATACATACTGTATAACACGAGTCGATCACCGAAAATTGATTAATTTTTTCGTGTATTTCGCACACTCAAATTAAACGCCATCGTGCAGTAAAATGGAGACGACGACTCCATCGCGAGACTGCTTACGCCTGCGACGGTGAGACCGTGCCGGGCTCGTCCGAGGAGTCGCCAGCACTCGGGCGCTTGCTGT